>OY292518.1:16064272-16131916 GCA_958496365.1 Subacronicta megacephala
CATTATTTGAGGCATTGTTTGTTATCGCCTGGTGAACGGGACGCCAATGTGTGCAAAAGAAAATAAATCTATTAACCTGCAAATAGCACATAACGTCAACATAATAATATGTAATGAAAACACTGAAACACATATATTGAAAACAAAGATTTATACGTACCATAAACCGCAAGTTGTACCACGAATGCATATAAATATTAAACTTACCATAATCATGTTTAATAAAACTAAAAAAATTGACAAATTACCATATTACTTTATTAATTCTTTTAAGGACCATCTTACATATATGGCATTTAATCAATGGTAATCAATTAATTGGCTGAAAAAGATGAGTTAAAGAGCTTCCCTGCGATGGAATCACTTCTCTTCTGTAATGCTGTTTAAAAGTATTACCGGATCTCCAATTAGCTCGCGCCATTATATCATCTAAAGATTCCTGATCGAGCCAACTTCTTGAAGCAACTGCAGAGCGAAAACTACCTGGAGTGGCCTCAATTCCTGCTTCTTTCAAAATTGATTTAACCCAACCTGCCAGAATAGTCCTAGTAGCTCCTAGAAAAGCTAAGGCAGCGCCTTAGCTTTTCCACAAACAGTGATGAATAATCTATCACTCGAACAGAGCAATCGACGAGTTTTTCCAATTTCTATAAGTTTTTTAAGCCAAATCACCGGATCTAGAGCTGAATTGTCAGGATTACTTGATAACCTCCAACCAGACTGTACATATGTTTCAGAATCAGTTTTTGAGCCGAAATGAGGCCAAAACATTATGCTATTCTCACCTACTATACATCTGTCTGGTGAAACACTAAGTAAAGTTAGATCGTGTATCCTACGGCCTGAACATAACAACAGTAGAACTGCACAAACTCTTGAGATCTCATATAGACTTTGATTTTGAAGAGTTCTTGTGCCTAGCCATCCTACCAGAGACCGAGGATCCCAAACAGGTGTTGGGCACTTTTTAGGTTGTTGCAATGCAATAGCTTTAATCATTTGTTTAACTAAAATGTTTGAACTTAAACGAATCTCACTCTTTGAATTACATAAAGTGGACACGACAGATTTGTGAAGTAAAATAGTACGATAAGATAATTTCTCTTTTAAGTGTAAATCTGCTAAATATCGAGCCAATTCACTACCAGAAGGGTCTGAAAAATTTATACCGAATTTGGCACACCAGTTCAACCACCTCTGCCATGCTGGCCTGTATGTCTTTAATGTAGATAATCTCCAGCCTTCCTTGAGCAGACACTTTTGTTCTACAGACCAGTCACCTAAGGATTCAGACCACCCCCACATTTCCATACCTCTAGGACTAGTTCCATCACTCGAGGTGGTGGCTGCCCGGTCCTGGTGTCCACTAGTACTCTCGATAACCTGCGAAGTGTGAATGGAGGCGCGATCGCTCTGGTCTTCAAGTCTGCTCTCCAGAAGGCTCGAGACCACCTGCCACTATCAGGAATACACCTCGAGCCTGATTTAGATGCATCAGGACACGGGGGATCAAACTCGGAGGAGGAAAGACCCAGGCCAGACGGAAGTCCCAGTTGAATGCGAACGCATTGAGCTTCCACGCTCGCTGATCTCGTTGATCTAGTGTGACATAACAAGGTACTACGTGAGCCGTGCTGGAGGCAAAAAGATCTATTTGGGGAACACCCCACTTTGCGAAGACAATATTTGTGATTTCGGGGAGCAAATGCCATTCTTGTATCGTTGAGTGACGTGAAAGACTGTCTGC
This sequence comes from Subacronicta megacephala, assembly GCA_958496365.1. Taxonomy (NCBI): domain Eukaryota; kingdom Metazoa; phylum Arthropoda; class Insecta; order Lepidoptera; family Noctuidae; genus Subacronicta; species Subacronicta megacephala. The sequence continues at coordinate 16,066,020 of OY292518.1, forward strand.
GACGCTGTTGTACCTGCCTGGAATGTGATACGGAATTACATGAATATCGTACTTTTGGAATATGTAAAAAATTTGATATATCGAATCCATCAGGATTCGAGACTTGTTTCCCCCCTCCTTTCTCAAGTACGCTACAACTGCTTTGTTGTCGCACTGTAGGAGGAGAGATGTGTGACTCAGAAAAGGAGCGAATTCTAATAGACATTTTAGAATAGTTAACATCTCTTTGTGATTCGAATGAAGACGCTCTTCTTCTTTTGTCCACTTGCCCGATATGTGAAGACCACTTAACTCCGCCCCCCAACCTGAATCTGCCGCGTCTGTGGTCAGAAAATTTGTTATCTGTGGTGGATGCAGTCTTGACTTCTCTACACAGTGGCACTTCCACCACTTTAATTCTGCTAGTACTTCCGCAGGCAAGGGATAAGTCGCCTGACAAGGCATCTTTAGGACTGAGTTGCAATATGCCAGTAAATGGCGAAAATTTAAGCGACCCATTGGGACTACCAGACGAGCAAAATTCAGAATACCTATGACACTCTGTATTTCCCGAAGAGAGGCCTTTCGCCGGCGAAGCAGCCTTGACAGTATCAGTTGAATGCTTTGAATTTTGTTCTCTGGTAAAAATTTTTGGTTGTTCCAAGGATTCCACATTAAACCCAAATACTCTATCATTTTCTGCGGTAAAAGAATTGATTTCTCCCTGTTTACTTGCCAACCCAATTGACTGAGAGTTTGAAGAACGAGGTTGACATGTTCCACAAGTATCGTTCTGTCCTGTGCTACTAGAAGATAGTCGTCGAGATAAACAACTACTCGAATGCCTAGATTCCTGAAAATTTCGGCGGTCCAGTTTGTCAGTGATGCAAACACTTTGGGTGCTGTCGCCAGGCCAAACGGCAAACACGTCATTTGCAGTAGCCGATTTCGATACAGTAGACGGAGAAAACAACGGTGAACGGGTGCGACACTTACGTGGTTGTAAGCTTGCCGCAGGTCTATTTTCACCATCCAATCCCTCTCCTGTATAAAATCTGGAATTCGATTTGCTGAAATCAAACGGAATCTGCTTACCTTCAGATAATTGTTTAAACTTTTTAAATTGAAAATGGGACGGTAGGTTCCGTCGCTCTTGAGAATCAGAAAGAAATTTGATACGAAACTCGGTGTTAAGGGAGCATATTCTAAAATGTTCTGTTTCAATAAAGTTTGAATGACAATGTCCATCTCCGGAGAGGGTAGAGTGACATTGCAACGTTTCACCTGCCTTGGGGGAATCACCCTTCACTATCTTTATTAATGGATCTGGTGCGCCCAATCTCCTCCATCCTGTAACATGATTTTGTAAGCAACCCCCCCGGAAGGTCTGATTCGAGTCAGAACTTTCTATTGAATTTACCAGAACCTTTGCCTCTTGATACGCTATTTTGCGATTCGGGCTTCCGAAATCTGTAGGGCTGGTAATAGCGTTGTCCAGCCATTGGCCCTCTTGGTTGAGGACGAAAAAATTTTGGATTATTAATAAATGGGTTTACTGCGTGATAATTATAATAGTTTCCTACACTCTGAGGAGGAGGAAATCTATAGTTCATCGTCAGTGCCGAAGAGCGACTGGACGGTATATATCCACTAGTTCCAGGGTGCGCCGCCTGGGATCTAGGGATTTTCTTTTCTTGTTCAGAAAAGTTAATTTTATTTGTATAAAAAATTTTGTTAACACCGCCATTATTTTTTATAAATTCACTAAAAGGTATTTTATCAAACAAAAATTCACTTGATGGCGGTATTTTCTTTAAACATGGCTTAAAAGATTTATCTCTTAATTGTTTAATAAACAATTCCCGCCTTTGTTCTATTATATCGGCCCTACGGCCACAAACTAATTGCAAACAATCGCGTGAAATTTTTTGAAAATCACCTGAAAAAATCTCTTTTAATTTCGATGCCAATTGCTCTGGATCCATGTTGCCCGTAGCTTTGGTCCAGTCTACAATCTGCCTAAAACCCTGTTGCATAGCCTCGCTTTGCATTACCATTGCTCGAGTTAAAGCACCCAGAAATTTATCCGCTGAGGGTAGATTGCTCACTTTTTCCAAAGCTTTGACCTCATCGTTTACTTCAAGGTCAACATAACCCGGACATGCATTATACACTTTTTGTGATTCTAAATATCTAACATTATTCCAGTTATAATTATTAAAATATTGTATAGCATTTAGCATGTCTAACTGATTAGACGGAGTAGCAGTGACAGCTGGTTCTTTTAATTGCGTTGTCAAATCAAATTCAAATGATTGAACTGGTGCATGATCTAAGCCGGGTTCAGACACAGATTCTTCTGTACCCGGTTGTTCCTGCATCATTTCATCATGTATTGGGATATCACAATTTTCATTTTCATAATACATATCATGAGGGTAGTAATATAAATTTTTCAAATCACTGACCTGTTTTGCAAGCTTTTTGATTACCTTGCTTTGTCCTCGAAAACGCTTACTTTTCTTCTTCTTACATTCCTTCTTCCTTTTACGGGATTGATCGACCTGATCAACCTCCGATGCTGAAGATTCACTGGAACTCGAGGATGTTGAGGAGTCCGATGTTGAATCGGATTTTCTACGATTACGTACCCTATCTGCCATTGTATGAAAAAACTATTTCTATACTTAAAAATTATTACACTTTATGATAAATCTATTTAATTTAAAAATATGAAATAACAATAAGAAAACTTATACCGAACGTTAACAACGTTAATTTTAAAATAAGATGTGAACAGTCCGAAAAATAGGACGCCAATGAACGATATAGCGAGCTACGCCCACCTGGTGAACGAGAACGGAAATAGTCATAATCATGTTGTCAAGCGTGAAATATATATATAAAGATGTGACACTGGGACGGAAACGGAAGATGCTAGACTCAAATAATGTTTATATGACCCCGAATGAGGCCGAAGGACACAATTTTCAATTTTTCCTCGATACCTTGTATCCAGCTTAAGGGAAATATTCATGCCAGCGATTATATACCTATTTAAATAAACACGTTTAATTAGCTTTTGTTTTTCTTTACTAAAACATTGATACATCTTGAATAAATCGCACTTGTCCTTTATCCACTGTATTTTAAAACATTGATGTTCATAGCTTTTCTTAAAACTTTCTTTTAAATAACTTATTCAAACTTCCGTATATTTTAATCGATAAATTTCAGTTTCCATTGATTGCGATTTTATCTTTGACAAAATCCCCTCTAAGTCATTTTAACATTTACCCTTAGTAGATCCCACTAGCATCGACACACAGATCGATATATTGCCAAGGGAAACCAATTATATTACAGATATTATATTTATACACACAACACCAGTTTTTGCTGCTATCGTTACTGTATCAGCGGTTGGAGGCAGTGGGACATAAATTGATATATTAATATTTATTTAATTTTTTTCTTGGAGGCAACGGGACATAAAGTATGAAATTTTCATTTTTCGAGAACAAAAGAAGTTGGAGGCATGGGATAGACCCCATACAACCAGATTATGTTGTCAGCATTTAGTACGTATACACCTATACCTATTAACTTCCTTATTATTATTCGTTGTATTTTACTATCTTTATTTACTTTTGAAGTAACAGAGTAATAGTTTGTAGCTGGAGGTCCGCTTGGCAGGCATATGCCGAGCGGACCACATTTCGACATATCATTTCAGCTTCTTCTGCTACAGAATAGGTACCTGCTGAACTACTGACGCACCTACAAGAAGAAGAAGAAAGACGAGAAATGTTAACTAGTTAACTTTTATAATACGTGTCAAAAACTATGTAATACCATCATCCGGCAACGAATCTTAGAGAACAGCCCGATTACTGCCAGTAATAAACCTATTGAGGGATTTTCCGGTAATTCCCGCATTTCCCGCGATCAAAAGTGATCTACAAGTCAATGCGTGAGAGGAAGAAGACCGATCCTGCTCGGAGAAGAAGGCGCCGCGCAGGCAACCGCCGCGGCGCCTAACACACTGAAATCCTGCCTGCATCATATAAGCCAGGCCGGAAATAGTTGCGGCTATGGTGAGTCACGAGCAACGAACAAACCAAATATTCAGACAATCGAATTCTAAATATGATAATCGTAATGGGCGCGTTGGATTTAAAGAGTACATACCACAAAATAGTTTTATATTGAAACTATTTTATGTTGAATTTAACTTCAGAGCTCGAGTAGCAACAGTGGAGTGGTCGGTGGTCGGTGTCGGCCGGTGAGTAGGTACGTACGTACATGTAGGTACATACGCGCACGTATGTACGGGAGCGAGGCACGTACAAACGGAGTTTTCTAACATTGTGAAGCCTCACGGAGGCACTAAAGCGTCCAGCTGCTATGTATGCGGTGCGCGCGCGCATGCCCGCGGAATCACAATCGACGCTCGCGGTAATAACTCGTCGAACGAAGTCGCGCCGGAATCAACAAGCAGCCGGCGGCTGAGGCTCGCGCTCGCGATGCGCTGGCGCACCACGGCACCACCGGCCAGCGTGCAGCGTGCAACGCTTTGTTCACCACCACCTTGGACGTGAAGGTCACAGATGCTGGATACTACCTACCCACTAAGTGCTCGTCGGTGCGTATTAATATTGACACTATCGTGGTGTCACTCGACAATTTACAACAGAATTGACTATATCACATCAAATTTCATAAATACACGAATCACTCGAGTGCTTATCTTTCTAGTTTAGGTTTAGTTAGATATCCAGAGGTAACGTTAGCGTTAAACACATAAAAATGTTGTTAAAAAAATAACCAAATCCAAAGCGACATCAACATATTTATTATGCTGACCATTCAAATACTTTCCTCTAACGGTATTTCAGAAATCAAAGCCATAAATTTTTCGTAACATTGACACAAAACTAATGACAATTATAATGGCGTTTCTTGCAAATGGTGACTAAAAAGTAAAACAAAAAACAAGAAGAACAAACATCGTTTGATATTCATGCGATTCATGGAAATGTTCAGCAGGCGACGCACATTATTCAGATGCGATCGAACGCGTCAATCATTCCTCACCTCGGCCAGAGATCCATCACGCGGCACCAGCCACGCACGCTATTACCGACCTTAATTACTTAGCGTAAGATACATATTTATAATGTAAACATAATTCGGATGTAAAGACGAAAGGTAATATTTAATAGATCCATAGTGATGAGGCAGCCGGTGACGAAGGAAACTCCGCATGTATTTATTTAAATTTATGAGAATTGGTATAAATATGACCCGTGTTCACACTGGAGACGCAGCGACAGCGTGACCAGTGACGTCACATACATAGCGACAGACTGTCATCTAGCTACAGTTTCACTGTATTACACTTACTACTACACTTTTAAAACGATTACTTTATTGTCTGCCGCATTGGTCTAGCAGTCGCAAGCACAGCTTGAGATCCTGGGTTCGATTCCCAAGTCGAACCAAGCGGTTCTGTTACGAAACTATCAGTAGTAGCTCGACATTGAAGTTTGGATTATTTATTAGGTTCTCCGCCTGCAAGACATGGGATCCCAAGTATACCAACCGGCGACCCGAGGGGTTAACTTTATACATTAATGCTTTACAACTTGTTATGATAAAGAAAGATACATTTATTCTACACAAATAACAAGTTATGAATTAAGTGAAGATAAAACGCATGAATATTAGCCGACGAGGCGCTACCAGTGCAGCATAATGTTGCAGTAAGTTCTAACTACTGAACCGCAACGCTACTGGACCTAAGTCGTTGATCGTTTTTTTAGTTTAATGTTCTTATATGTACAATAATATATAATGTAATGTTAAATATAGGTATTAAATAAGTTAAAAGTGAAATTTGTGTGCACAATAACCATCGCAGAATAATTAATTTAACCCTGGTCAGCTTTTAATAACACTAGTTGTAATGTAAGTAACATTACTAAACTGTCGGTCGATGCAATGGATTACTGTAAGTGTCGCGGCTTCGATTAAGTCGCTGAACAAATTTTTGTATGCCCTACAGATAGTTGTTCTGGGTCTAGTTATTTGTGCACGTATTGGTATTTTTGAAGCCACAATTCTAGAGTAATGTAAAGCTGTTATTTGCCATAACTAACAATTGCCGTAAGTTTTCGTACAACAGCCGGGTCTGAATACTTGACGTACTCTTCGAGATACGAAAACGTCTCAATGTGTTGTGTGTGATCCATCCACCGCGCCAAGTGCAGCTACACCTGGGAACTCATTGCTTCGCTACAAGCCCCACTTATGGTCATATTATAAACACACTATTAGTATCAAGCAATGCCTTCCTTAGCATAACATCCTTAACTTTCATATTAGGTTACGATTGCTTTTAATTAAACAAAGCAGATATTTACCGATACCTGTGCCTATATTGCAACTAATCTATTAATATTAGGCTCATTAACAGGTTTTAGGCTTAAAAAATATTTCAATATATATTACAAAAACCCCCGCAGTGTGTACACACTTTTGTCAACTCTCGCGCAGCACCCGAGTTATCGTGCGCGCGCACGTAGGTACTTACTACCTTACATAATTCATTAATTTACGTCGTTATCACTCAGATATGTATGTTTTGTTATAGTTTCGGAGGCTGCCCCCTCCCCCTCCTCACTCCTGCTGCATAACAGTTAAATTCTAATGTGTTGAAGCAAAACGTCTTATCGTGTCTTTTGTTATCGCACCCAATTTAGAAGTGGCGGTAGACTAATGGCAGGGGCGTTGGACTTGCGATCATGTGGTAGCTGGTTTGAAACCCACCCAACTTCCGACGTGAGCCCACTCGTAACACAACAATTTAGTTAGCACGAGGGGTTAACAACAATACTTGTAATATGCGAGCTACTTCTTAATAAACTTACTAGCAATCTAAAACAGTACCTATACATAAACGTAATATATACATCCATACATTCAAACGAATTCGATCTTTACGACCCCAAAAATCGATTCTGCGATTAATCAATCTCAGATCGCCATTCCTAGAATTCGGCTAGAAACGACAACTACGAACCGTTTGAATAGGGGAAAAAATATACTCGTCGACTACAACATGAAAACCTCCTTTTATCGCCGCGTAAAAACAACGTTTTAAAACAATACCTACTGTATTGTTTTAAAACTATATTTTCCATATTCGAGTCGGGTATAAAGATATGTATTGGTTTCCGGCTACTTCAAATTGTTATTTTTATTATTTGTGAATCGTCTCGGGAAATTACCCATTACAATATAGAATATTGGATTTCAATTTGGAGGCTACGAAAAGAAAAAGATAAGATACCTATGTCCCACAAAACGCGTTATTATTGAATTATTTAATGCACTGCTGGTTTGACAGTATCACCGCAAAGGTTCTTTCATCATATTTTCATCAAAAAGTAAATTAATCAATAATGTTTTGTTCCAACATCCTATAAGTATAGCTTTCATTTGGTATACCAACGTTCAATATATTATCTGTGTTTACAAAAACGAGTAAATTATCTGTGTTATGGGTAAGTTTACCTAAAAGGTGAGTAAGTAGGCATACAATACCACTTACTTGTTTCACGGACTGTTAGATACTGAAGAAGCTAGTTAACTTAAGTAAGTACCTGGAGCAGTGTTTCCTCATATTCGTCTACAGCTCGGAACATTATCTCATTTATATGCACCACAGAATCTGTATTTCCGACTGCGCGACTCCGTGGGACCATCGTTTTGTTACAAAAACTCCTGTTTATGTTTCCCTTTGATACATTAGGACACAGTAATAACACCATGTATCACTGCTGTTACCATGTATCGTCATCTCTTTAGATTGTCTATCTATGTCGTCGGTGCATCCGGGTTATAAAGCCTTTATTTTCGAAAGGTAGCTTCTTATAACAAGTATTTTATAGACTATTTAAACCTTGTCAAGTAAATCATATTATTACTATTAGGCAGGGCCGATTTAATGCATATTTAGAATTTATTGGTCAATTGGACCCGGTGACAAATTTTGACAGTTGTCAAGTAGACGTTGTAATAGTCCTTTAAAAATAATAATTATGTTAAAGACAAAAGTAACTTGGATTACTGCTTGTTTGAATAGGCTTTTTCTTCGTCATTGTGTCCTACAGCAAGCTTTACGTTTTATATGTACCCTACTGGAGTAGGCTTTGCCCGTTGCGCAAGCGCAGGAACACGGTGTGTGCAGGAAACCACGTCGCAACCGACGTACGTGACGCGTCCTCGCGATACCGCGCCACACACTGCCGCGCCCGCGCCGCCGCCGGGACCAACCGTGCAGGAAGGAAACTACGAGCCGTCGACACCACCTACACGTAAAACCATAATTCGTAATATTTTGTACTTATTTATAAACGAATATAGATAATACGTGATCACCACTAATACTGAGATCGAACAGAACCAGTTTTTTAAATTATGTTAATTTCCTCTATCCGAATCCTTCGGTAGAGCCAGTAGATCCTTCAGCGAAATTCAGTAATCAGTCCATTGCGCCGACTACAGGCCCTCTTACATCTGTAGTATTCGCCGCCCAAGGTGTGATCTGACCTACCCAGACAATTCCATCAAATTCAACCAAAAAGCGAACACAGGGACTAGTACTCTCACAACATACCCGCATAGACGTCGTCGGCCATCTTCGTATAAAGTCCGACTAATTGACAAATAAAGCAACAAGTCTCTTACGTGACTCGGACTGCATGAGGTTCCAGCTTGAGGTCCTGTTGGTGCCTCGCCACCTTGCCCGGCTAATCTATGTAAGTGAAATGTAGCATAAGTAATACTGATTACCAAGATTATTTTTATCTACACTCATTCTCTTAGCTGTATTCATTAGCGCTAGAAAACTAAATCAATTATTAGATCTTAATTAAAATTGGTCTCATTTATGACAAAAAATTTAAATGTCTAAACCTAAGGACAATATAGGCAGACAATGTAATAGTTTTCAAAATTAAGTCAGTATATTTAGTTCCCAGTTTAAATTAATTAAATGAATTTGAATTTGGCTACGAACTGAGCCTATTAACTATCCAAAAAATACGGAAATGTACTGTTTAATATTGGGATTCCGCTTAAAAATCTTTTTTTGTCGTTTTATTAAGAACGTGGAACAATAAAAGTACAACTAGCATGTGCAAGCGCACGTCACGTGCGTCGTCGCTGTAGAAATGTAGTTTCCGGTGGGGCGCGAGCGTGACGCGGCGATAAGGGTTGCGCCCCCCCCCCCCCCCACTGCTCACATTATTTACCACACCTTACATTATTTTTCACTCCTGCATTATTTATCTCTTCCGTGGTTACTACTAGTATCCAATGTTCGCGTTGTTCCAATAAAAATAACACCTGCAAAGTATAGCCCAAAAAATGTAGGTATATCTCACAGGTCGTAAATGCCATAAAGCAGTCTTCCATGCATCAAGAGAACGAACTCGACATACATATCGACTTATATCGTGACGCGGTGGCAGCGGGAAGGGGGGGGGCGCGTGCATTAGCATCACATTCTTATTGAAACACCACCCCGCTCACCCTGACCAACACGTTAATTAGACAATTTGCGTATCCCTATCCACTTCCAGACGCTCAACTTATAAGACGTCCTAAGAAGCGAGTGTAATGCCACCGCGAACACGCATCAATAGCGAGCATCTTAGAACAGAGAGTCGCTAGAGTTTGCAGGTAAGTTCTTGACAGTGGCATCCAAGACATCAGCGGAATGACTGATTCCTATTGTAATGTATGCTAAACGGGTGTGACCGCGACAATTAGGCTAGGATGTGCGGGCCACGGTCGCGGTCGTGTCTCTGCATCGTCACGCTGAATTGCGATCAGCAATTACTGGCTCATCGCTGCATCAGCGACGTGTTTATTTAATCACGAGCGCATACGTAATGTGCGCCGCAGACGAGGCGACGCGACGCCGCGAATACCAAGCACAGCAACTCGGGATGAGACGTGGGAGTGTGCCACAAAACACAGTACTGCCCGCTACTTGCAGCCTCTGCTAAAGGCGAGGGAGCGACGGATGTCAGAAGTCCGCCGCTCATAGCTCGATATTTACTGAATCTCCAATTCAAACCACGTTATTAATAAGGAGAGAGGTCGGGGCTCGTGATCAGCTCCTACGCTGCGCAGCCGCCGCGCCGCACGCCGCCACACGACCAAAATAGTCGAAAAAGGTAAGCGCGCGGTCGTGACGGGAATGTGGCTGATGTTATGTATTTCAGGTTGCACTCATTGTATTTTAAACCGCTATTGTTTCGTATTTCACGCCTGTGCACAGAATGCTGCGCTTGCGCCGCGACTCACGTCGTTTTTCACAGCGCGACGTCACTCACTGGCACTTTACTCTATACCTTGTCTTGTTTATGTAACAACTTTCACCGCACTACGTCATTGATCTAGTGGTCCCTAATACTTACTAATAATACGTATCCTATTCCTAAGTAAAGCAGTCTTAGGTTTTTCCTTAAAATTATCTGTACCAGCTCGGAGTGCTGGTACTTATGTTTATATTCACGGTAGGCTCGGAGGTGTCGATGTCATTATAATGATAAAGAGTGACTGTGAGTGCGACTGTCACTTGTCAGTCAGCCAGGAGTGGTCACATTTGGCATGCGCACATGCGCAGTGCGCGCGGATGGCAGGCGCACGTGGCGCGCTGCTCCCACGGTCGGCGATTGATTAACGGTGTGGTTCGCACTAACCACCGTCGTCGACGTGAGAATGCCCGCGCTAATGTGCGCACGCAACATTCGGACCGTGTCGCCGCCGCGTGACAGAATTGCAAGCGAAGCTACCATTCGACCACAACCACGGCATGGCGGCATGGCGGCACCGCGAATACTACGCAAATACTGCTACGATCCTAATCGTGGTGACTAGCGAGGCATACTCACTGAGCATTCATATTGAACGAGGACGAATATCTTCCTATTTGGCATTTGACAATCACTAGATTCAAGCTTACCTAAGGAATTGACAAGTTTAACACAACATGCACACGTAACGGTTAGAATATATCTAAAATAAAATATGAAATCAAAGTATTAGAAAGTACCAACATTTATTTTTTGTGGTCATAACTTGTGGTCCGTACATATTTCTCTCAAACAACTCTCCGTCGCATCCCGGAATCGGAACGTAACGAGCGCGACGACTATGATCGCTTGCGGCTCATATTGGCGAAGTGCGGGTGTGGGTACACCTTGGGGGAAATAGGCGTGATGGTATATTGTATTACTAAGTAAGTATTTTACAAGTTCAGTATGCCTTAAAGTTCATGGAGAACTGTGCGGACGTGAAACCCAGTTTCTACCATAAAAATAATCCTGTAATAGATACCTACCTGATAATATTACCAAAACGTGTGTCACTGTCGCTACTTGTTTGCGGATATTAAATAATTTGCGAGCAGTAAGAAGCTGTATGAGTTAACAAGTAAATTACTTCTGATTTCATTTTTCATTCACACTCATGACAGTCCTGGTGATCCCCTGGAACTAATTAATATTACTTTTTAGCGACATGATAGCAAATCTCAACACCTTTTTAGGTCGACAACTGTTTTGCTTGATGTAGATGAGCAAACGAATATTTTGCGCGTGTTTCAAAAACATTTGTTGTGTGGTGATATCATTTTGTTTTGTCAACCGCGTCAAAGTCCATTGGTTTCCAAGTAACAAATAGCAGGGAAACTACTGTTCTTTAGCAAAACCTTAGTGCAGCCACGACCGCCTGTAGAATAAAAAAGCAGAAATCGATCTGCGCTGAATAACACTTATTCTGCAATCCTAAGCTACATCTGCATTGATTTGGTCTTGTAAAATGTTAGCATTGTGGTATCCACCAGTAGACAGTAGCGCCTGTCTCAATGCTTATGGTGTCACGAGCTCGTTGTTGGGTGCAGTGTGACGTCCCACGAGCACCACGCCGCGCGCCGAACCACGATGATTAGGGAAAGCCCGCGTCTAGTCTACTGAATAATGATGAACACGCTTTCAAATTACTTTCCTAAGTGGTAGGCACATACCTACTCAAAGAGAAATGCTACAGTAGGTACCAACAATGTCGCATGCACTCGCACGGCCACTAGAAAGTCTAAGAAGAACACATTCTTCTGGTTTATTATCTTACCTTACGGATTTGCGTCAAGTTTGAGTTCTTAATTATGTTCAGAATATTTGCGGTCTTAAATGTGACGGAATTTTAATTCTCAGTAGCAGCTCGGAGTAATTAGTGCCTAGTTAATGGCAATAGGCTCAGAACCTATTACATGGGACCTAAAACATACCGGCAAACTGTAGTACACCTCTTTCTAACCGGGGAATACAGGCGTGATGGAGAACTATTATGTTGCACAACAATAACAATCGGCAACAACTGACGGCAGAGACAGACAGGTACGTATGCAGGGTAAGATCACTTCATAGAGTGGCGCCAAAATTACGGACGGCAGCCATAAAAGTAACGGTAAGGCGACCTCTAGCATCACGAGCGAACCTCAACACACGTGGTTGTAGCGTTAGCAACACATCAGTAGGTTCACTCCTGACAATGTTGTAAACTGACTTGAAACAAAACAACAACGATTAACATTCTGCTCTAGATATCACGTACATACTAAATTTTTTGCTTAAGTACGAATGTTTGTCTTCGCACGTATTTTTATATAAGCATAGCTTCTGCATCGTTGTGGTCATGTGTGAGCGGGTCGTAACACATAAAACTATTGATAGCCATTATTTATTATTAATAACTTTTAACAAAAAATGTAAAACCGCCTTCAAAAATAATAAAAATAATGGTAACTATTTCTAAAACATTTTCGGACGTCGGTGGCTTTAATTTGAGTGGATCTTTTGTTTCTGGCACCGACTTCCAAAAATGTTTTAGACATAATTATCATTATTTTTGAAGGCGGTGTTACATTTTTTTTTTAAGTTATTTTATTTCAAATTTTCTTAGTGATCACATCGTTTTTCAGTGGGTTAGTTTGTAATTTACCTAAGTTACAATATCAACTGCTCATTACCGTTTACAAAATATTGCTTTTCCCAATACAGGGACGTTAATTATTGAGGAGTTCTCCTGGTACACACGGCTACAGATCAACCTATACAAAACCATTTAAAGCTGATCTCTGATCTGATCTGTAAAGTAAAAAATAAAATTTCAATCCAATAAAAAATTGTACAGTACAGCACCTAAACCTAAAAATAATTGAAATGTCAACATTCAACATGAAATGCCATGTGATATGACACCGCATCATATTATGGATATGTACAGAGTGTAACACACATTGCAGCAAGTTTATTGATGACGTCACCACTGGCAACGTATCGCACAGCGTCAGCTCACAACACTGCGGGGAACAAAGCCTGACTCCTCCAGAGGACTGACGAAGTGACGACGATACAAACAACGTCTTTTACTTAACTAGGGAGCCCCGCGTTGTTAACATGTAAGTAGCCCTGCGCGGTCGCAGGCCGTGTTGACTTGCGCCCGCTTTGACCACGACACGACAAACAGCGGCTAAACAAAGCTCCTCATAATATTAGAACAAGAAGAGAACAAACACGCGGTTCCCGGTACCAGCACCCGCCGCCGCCGCCGCCGCCGCCGCCTGGTAGCACAATACACCTCCGACGTATGCTCGTGTACTTATAAGCATGCTTCAAAAACTAGGAACATACAATACTTATTTGAAATGAAAAAAAAAACATTCGAATATTTTTAGAATCAAACGGCTCGTTAACCGCCAACATTTTGGAAAACAAACAGCAAGCCAAGGTAATAAATTAAACGTATGAGGAACGATGTTATCTCCTAAAGACGCATTTAATGTAATATAGCGGACTCAAATCCCCAAAAAATGTCCGCGACAGCGGGAACGACCAAAACAAAAGTCGTCCGGACTCATCATTTAAGGACAGGACAGACGAATCGTATCAATACGCTGATGGAACTTTTAGGGACGTATAAAATACGAAGTCATTGTCTTTTTTGCGCGTTCGGTTTGCGCGCGCGATGCGGCCGCGGAATACCAACAAGGTGCGCCGGCGCAATGGAATGCGCTGCCGCCATTCGCGGGACGCCTGTCACACGTCGCTCGCATCGCGACGCCAAACGCACACGGTTACAACCCTCGCGACGACTGACGTGAGCACACACTTTCCAAAACTAACGCGAATCTCAAGAAAAAACCGTCATTCGAAACTAAATCAAGAGCCATAAACTTCAATTTTAGACTTTAATCCAGTCGTTTTAGGGTCCAGTTAAAATCTGCGCTGATGCTGTCATTTGTGAATGCTGACAGTTTTTATACGAGGTTCGGACATGGATTTGCTTAGATAACAATCGCGGTCCAAGAGAATCTGAAATGTTGATTTCTTTATCAATTTATTTTGTTCATAATGTTGTCGACATCTCGACGCCCTTAGATTGTATCGCGACTAATTAATTTGGTTCATTAATGGTAAAGACATTTTATACTGTTTCTTTAAAAATAATGTTTATGTGAATTAACAGTTTTTGTACCAATTCAGTCCGACTTAACACAGAGAAGCGATATAATTAAACTAGGCTCAATGTCTGCCTAATATGGTTATCCTAAGCAAAGACAACTTGAAATGACCACTTACGTAGGTAATGACAATTGTAGCATCATTGCATGAACTGCTTTTTCTCGCACATGTAGTATGAGGGCTATGGAGCAGCTCCTCCTTGCCTGACGCTCACCTCTTGCATCACCGTGCACCGGGCTGTCCGCGGCGCCTGCGCGTGCGCGTCACATTGCAATAAACTTAATACATTTTACGACGCAAAGACGTAAAGTTGACTGGAAAGTTTGAGGCGCGCTCGGTGTCACAAGAAAATGCACGCCCTCATTACTCATTCTGAACTCGTCTATACAATATTTATGTCACTCAGCCGTGTTTTTTAGAGCTGTGCCGTTGCTCACACACACAAGCACAAACCCGGGCGGGTTTAGTACGCGGATGAACATTTGCCCGTGGATCTTTTAAATAAAGTTTGTTCATTGTTATCGCTACACACATGTAGTTATTATTACTTACTTTGGTTTTGCAATGCATAATGTTGTTAGTTGTAAGTTTAGGCGTAGTAATGTTGTAAGTTGTTTGTCATAGCGAGTGTTGACGTGTGCGACTGCGCTGTGCTGTCTGCTGAACTGTCTGCTGTGCGGTGTGCCTAATGGAAGTAGCGACGGCTGATTGGTCCAGTGGCGAAGCACTTGGCTTCCATGTTTGGGGTCGCAAGTTCGATTCCTACGGAACTCAATAAGTATTATGTGAAAAGTGTTTGTTAAACTCCCAGAGCACACCAGTTAATAACTTACCTATATGATTAATAGAAGGAGGATTCTTATTCTTGTTTTTACTGCTAAGAAAAGGTTAAAAATATAAAAGACTAGCTTTCCGCCCGCAGCTTCGCCCGCGTGGACAACACGATTTTGACTGTTTAGTTTTTTCCAATTCTGGTGGGAAATTGCAAATTATCCTTACATATCTTTCCATCCGCTTCTTTGCTCGGGTAGACCACAAAATTTGCCCAACTTAATTATTTACCGAAATATAAATGCAGCTTATATCCTTTCCCAAGTTCTAGTCTATTTTTGTACCAAATTTTGTCAAAATCCTAACGGACTGTCATCCCCACAGTTATTTCAAAAATCCTATATCAAATATTTATTTATTTCTTATCAAGTGCCTAAACACAAAGTTTCAGCGTTTATCTTCAACAAATGACAAACTCCCATACATATTTTCATCCCTTATTTCAACCCCTTTTTTTACAACAAAACGTAGAAAGAAAGAAAGAAGAAAGAAAGAAAGAAAAGTTTTTATTCTGAAATCGTACAAAAAAAAATAATAAAAATAAGTACAACTTAATTAAAAAGTAAAAAAATAATAACAGTAGGCCTGTACGAGATCAGAGAAGGCTCCCATCTCAGCATAATGCTGCGACATTAACAGCATAATGTCACAGCGCTGGTTTTCAGATAGGACCTTTATTTTTTAGTGATGTCACGGGCAGCTATGACCACAACTAACGGATTGCACAGGTAATAATATTATAATTATATACATATAGATTTTATATAAAATACATGTATTATGGGAAATAAACATAATAAGAATAAATAACTTAAATAAATACATAATTTAGTCAGATAAGGACGTAGTAGACGTATCAGAGTAAGCTATCAGTCGATCACTTCCACATTATTTGTCTACCATAGACAACGTTTACATCTATGGTACTTAATGACAAATGAAGGGAACGAACTTTTGATTGTAGAATGTCAAAACTTCAAGTGTCAAACAAGATGTCAGTAATGACTACCTACTGTCAATCAGAAATTAATCTAAACAACATAATTATTCTTTAAATGATATAAATACAACGACTAACTTCTATTTTACTGATTTTTACTTAAACTGAATGATTTTAGATAAAGAAATATGTAGTAGGTTAAATTTAGTTTTATAATAAGTTAAGTTAATTATTGTTGTATGTATACGGAAATGCTTTTAACATTGCATTTTTGTGGTATGGTTACGTAGGGTAGGGTGGTATAAGATTGCGCGGGCGATAAAATTGCGCATACGTCATAGCAGGACAACGGAGTGAGCTTCGTAGCCAACTTCAGTTGTGTTTTGTTAGAGACTACAACCAACATGTACTCACAAAAAAAAAACGTATATGAATGGAAAACAAAAGAGATACGTAAGGACAAAGTTTTTATACTCATTTGATCTATTTTTTGATGAAATGAAATGGATTACTGTACCAAAACTCTAAGTAATTTTAGTAATTTATTATTATTTTGTAGCGGCAGTATCAGTTATGTTTCGACCTCACAGGAAGTAGTACGAGCATTTTCTAAGAGATAGCAGTAGTATCGCGATGTTTAGAGTGGTACTGCATTGTGTAAAATTGCGCACTTTGGATGCGTGTAAGATTGCGCGCGCAATTTTACACGTCCGATTTTTTTTTAGTTGAATATAAATAACATTTTATAATTTTAGATTGATTAATTAATTATTTATTATATTTTTTTTGCCTCGCAATACATAATATAGAATATTTATATTTTCTTTATATTATTTTATGATAGCTTCCATCGTAATAATACTGAAAAATTCTCCATGGAAGCTTCTATCGAAAGTTCTGAAGAAGTTTTATTCCAGCGAGTGTGAAAAATAGAGAGAACTATAACCTTATATCAAATGGCTTAAATTTTTACACCTGATTTTTATAAGGCTGCAATAACTGGTCGGATCGGACCGTCCTTTTCTTCCATTCATCCCTGTTAGTCGTCATCTCAACATTCAATTCCCTTTTCCATCATATCTGCCTTCACACAATCCATCCATCTTTTCTTTGATCTCCCTCTACCCCTCCATCCTTCCACATTCATACTCATAACTCTTTTGGTTAAATGCGTTTTATCCCCCCTCATCACGTGCCCATACCTAGACAAATGATTCCCTTTTAACTTTTCTGTCACTGGTGTTGCTTTCAAACTTCCTCTAATAAATTCATTCCTTATTTTATCCATCCTAGTAACACATCCACACATCCACCTCAACATTTTCATCTCTGCTGCATGTATTCTTCTTTTATCCATCGTCTTAGCGGCCCAGTACTCGGATCCATACAACACCTCAGGTCAGGACAGGACAGGTCTTGTGACGGATTTGTATATTTTGCCCTTCAGTTAGAGAGGCATCCGTGAGTCGCAAGTTGTTCCTATGACCTGTCGCCATTTCATCCAACCTGAGTTGATTGGATGTGTTACGATCCGATCAATACGACCAACGCTTTACACGAGTGACCCAAGGTACCGAAATTTGGAGCAAACTGGTAAAAACTCACCGCCCGAGGCTATAGGAACAGGACTGGAAAGGCCGCCGAAATCACAAAACAGATATTCGGTCTTGGTTCTGCTTTCTTTCAGACCGACACTTTCTAATCTCTGCCACCACTCCGTCGGCCTGCTCTGGACCTCGGGGCCACTCTCACTAACTAATACAATATCATCGACAAAGGGAACGCCTGGTGCATGCTCTTCGTCGATGACAGAGAAAAGAGAGAGAAGAGATAGGGACTAAGAGCCGATCCCTGGTGCAGGCCCACAGCCACATTAAAGTTAGCAGTGGTGCCATCTGCGGACCGAATGTTGTTCGGTCTCTCTTACTCGAATCAACTGCAGGTACTAAATAAACCAAAGGCTAACAATAAGAAGATTTGGAGGTGTGGTAGGTGCAACAATGTGTATAAGGAGCCAATAGTAGAAGACTGGATCACGTGTATTACATGTAAGGAGTGGTGGCATGACAACTGTTCAGACTACAATGGCTCCGACGCTTTTATTTGTGATGTGTGAAAATAATATAGTTGCGCAATCTTATCGATCTCAACGCGCAATTTTACACACTAGGGTGTACAAAATTGCGCAATTCCCGATTTGTGATTTTAGTTTAATTACTTAAAAGATTACATGTTTTCTGTTACCATTCGTATAATAATTTGTTGCCAGATAAATAAGGTTTAATAAATAAATGATTGATCCCAGATTGGATTAACATTTTTTATTTTATGACCTATTGATTGCAAACTGCGCAATCTTATACCACCCTACCCTACAGCAAACTATCTATTTATACAAAACAACAAACTTGAAACAAAACAAAATAGCTCTTCAAACTTGAAACTAGTTGAAAACTGAAAGCGAGTTTAGCTACCAATGCGCTGCCATCCTGCATACCCAAGGTAATTGTAATTAACCCGTCAGTACGTTTTGTTTCTGAAGAGATAGTAAGTGCTGTTTATATCTCATTCTGAAAGTAGTGACGGTTTTTATAGCACGGAAAGGAGGTGGCAGGTCATTCCAGGTGGTAGGTTATATCCTTTCCCAAGGTCTAGTCTATTTTTGTACTAAATTTAATCAAAATCGGTTCCGGGGTTAAACTTGAAAGCGTGACTTTGTTTGGACTTCTAAACGAACTTTCATCCCATATTTCATCCCCACACAGGTCGAAATTTCAAAAACGCTAAAACAAATATTTATTAATATCTTATCAAGTGCCTTAATATAAAGTTTCATGGTTTTATCTTGAAAAATGACGAACTCCCATACAAACTTTCACCCCCTATTTCAACCCCTTCAAAACTATTTATTGCAATAAAAGATAGCCTATGTCCTTTCTCAAGCTTTAGGCTATCCCAGTACCAAATTTTTTCAAAATCGGTTGAGTGGTTTAGGCGTGAAAGCGTAATAGACAGACAGACAGAGTTACTTTCGCATTTATAATATTAGTAGGGATTCAAAGTATACCTAATTTGTCAATAATCAAAACAAAGCAAACTCATGCATCGACATGAAGTACAAGGAGGTTCTCAATTGCACATGACCAGTAAATACGGCACCAGGATACATTTCTTGTATAGACGCATTGGAGGTAAGTCTACCTATAATAGTTATGGGTCCGGTACCGCATCTAAGGATTTGTCCTGAGATCACAGGATTTTAGGCTCTTCTCAGGATTGCGGCCGGATTTTGGAAATCTCACGATTTTAAGAATTTTCAATAAAAGAAGAAGGTTTTTCGAAACTTCTGTATTACAAAAACAAATATAATCTTCTTTATATAGATTAATTTAATATCAACTTTGGTCATGAAATTGCTCAAATAAAATCAACACTTAAACCCCGACAATCAGCATGCCCACACGTCGTGCTGCGGGCTTACTTACGTTTGCGTGAAAATTCGCAAACATCGATAAAATCTCGGAATGTTGCAATGAATATCAGGCTCTTTCTTATTATTTGGTAACCCTACGTGAAGCTGATCCGCGATGACGTAGACAAGTTCGCCATGAAATATCAGGATAAACTCTAAAATGGTTTAATTAGGTACTTAGGTACCTTCTACTTTGGTTATAAAGTTCTGACATAGCTTTATATAGATAGGTAATGCTGTACCCACTGGATACATAAGTAGGTACTTAGACATAAATAGTTGTACACTACAGAGCTTTCCCCATACCTACTTACTTTTCTATTTCCCCATGCCAGTAGTAAGACTACTAGTTACGTACTACTTAGTTAAGAGTACGTACCTTAAACTCTTACAATATCTTTATTTTATACCCATGTTTGCAAAGAAATAAATGATTTGATTTGAAGTCAAAGGAAGATCGGGTAAACTAGTAGATACAGTAAGCATTACCTTACCTTCTATAGATCTTTGGCCAATACTAATGGTGTCTCTTCAGGCTACAGGCTCCTTGCAGCTACCGCCGTAATATTCATAGGTACGGGGTTCCAGGACTAACAGAGCCCCGACGTGTGTAAGCAAAAATTCATTCTCCGTTTGAGCTTCCCCACAGGCAGGTAGAAGAACCCCCGAGACGATGATACAGGGCCCGTGGGGATTCATTATTAAAACTAAAATAATGAAGCTGTTAGACACAAAAAAGGCTATAATTATACCCGTATTATTAAGTAGTTGTACTTAATCAATACTAGATAGGTAGTAGGTACTAAATATTCGATAGTTATCTTTTCACGCCCCCTATTACACGGGACCTAAACATACCGGCGAAATGTGGGTGTACATTAGTACACCTCTGCCTTACCCTTCGGGGAATACAAGCGTGATGGTATGTTATCTTTTCACGCCTGTGCCGGTGAACAGATTTCTTTGCATCAAATCAAATCAATAAAATCAAATGTTTTTATTTCAAATAAGCTTTTACAAACGTTTAGGAAACGTTATTGACCCTAGTTGCACGGTTCCAATAAGTTGATCCAATGGAGAAGAATCCAGCAAGAAACTTCAGGGACACTCTTTTAAAATATATTGAGTAAGAACATTATAAGCATCCAGAGTAAGGACATTATAGGCTTCATACCATCACGCCTGTATTGCGCGAAGAGTTAGCAGAGGTGTACTTATGTACACCCACATTTCGCCGTTATGTTTAGGTCCCATGTAATAGGGGGCGAGCCTATTGCCATTAACCGGGCACAAATCCAGACCCGAGCTGTTCCTGAGAATTTCATACCTGGGGATCGAACCCAGGACGTCTTACAGTTTAGACCTTAGTGGTTAGACAAGGCAGGCATCCGGCTTGACAGCGACAGGTCGCGTCGAGCCCGCCACCTATTGTGATCATGACAAAACATCACGCACACAGCCGCACGCGCATCAATCCGTCCGCCCCACACTAGCGTGTCACTCTATGACATCATTTAACTTTCAATGTATACTACATTGAATAAGTTCGACTAGCAGATGACCATAATCTGTAGAACTCTCGTGCCTCTCAGACGCCAACAGAAGAGGACCAGCGCGGGGGCGACGTGTGTCCGCGGTGAGGTCACGTTACTGCGGGCGGCGCACAATGAGCGAGCTCGAGTGCTGTCCGTGCAAGTGAGTGCCATTGTTTTTCACGAGCCGCGTTTTTTCCTCACGTTTCGGCGGCAAACGTCGCCCAATAGCGAGCACGCAGCGCGCTCATTGGTAGAGCGCGCGTGGGCGGGACGCGCTCGCTAAATCTTCGCGACTTTTCGCTATACGCTCGCGATCGCGACACTTCACTGAGTATTTGCTTTTAGGATGCATCCCGTTTGCAAAAATGTTGTATTCCATTACCATTGATTTATATTTTATGTCAATGTCCATTATACCGTCACAATATGCAAGATGGGCACCTACCTATCATGGGTATTTCGCTTCGATTCACAGGTAGTTGCAATTAAATGTAGCCTTATACTATTTTTTTTTCCAACACTGTTGCTACTACAACGTAGGTCGCCAAAAAAAACGTCATCATCCCCCCCTAGCCTCTCCCAACTATTTTGGGGTCGACTTCCAGTCTAACCAGATGCTGCTCAATATCAGTATTTTACATAATGTACTACCATCTGATCTCCGCAACCTAATTTCGGATAAATGCCCATATCCCAAAGATAGACCGATTGTCAGGCGTTTTGGGATTCCCGAGTTCTTGACCGAGATTTCTGTACTGACATCTTCTGAACGCAGCCTAACTTTGTATCAGTTAATTACTTAGCTATAAGGTAGGCACTTAGCCATGAGCTCGTAGAATTCAAAAGCCTACTTAAATAAATACCTCAATTAAATTACTGCCTGCCTCCTTACTTATTTATTACAAGACGGAGGGCCTTACTGAAATGAACCTTATTTGCGAGAGGCAATTGCTGCTGCAATAGTACCTACCATGGCTGCACCAACTTCCCAATAAGTAGTTCGAATCTACTAACTGACTCTAGTGTCAATAAAGTACCTACACAGCGTAGGTACCCACCTAATTCATATTTCTGCAGGTAATTATGCGGTGACATTAGCTACTTTCCTATACACCGACTTAGATAAACAGTTCTCTTCGTTGCTCCATGCATGCCGCCGCGCAGTATCCCACAGTGAGTGACAGTGTCGTGGAGACCACACGCATGACCATGCAGACAGGAAGCCCCCTCGCGAGATGCGATCCCACATTAAGATAGGCACACAGCGGAACTAGCGGAGATCGTGGTGATGTGAGGCACGACTCGCCGGTGTTGCTCGCTCACGAGCTCCCGGCGAGCGGCGAGTGCTGCAACATATGCAACGTACACTGACGACAGACGAGCCGACAACACTCGACACGGGACCAGCTAAGAAATACCCCCTGACAAAGATAAACACTATTTGGTAAAAAGTAGATACTGTTAAGGGAACGAGTACATTTAATTTCCAGCCAACTAGCTAGCTACTTTACGAGTACGTCGGTATACCACTACAAATCTTATAATCTTATTATGAAAGAAAAAAAATATATACTTAATTAGAAAATTAGGAAAACTTAACCGACTATTTTACTTATTTTTTTAAACCAGTTTCAAATTGAATATTCTTAACTAAGACAGGACAACGTCTAGTCTGTCGAGTCAGCTAGTACCTAATATATAATTATTGGTCGAAGTACTAATTAATTAGAAAGTTACAATAATTTATTTTTAACAAATAATTAAAGCTACAAAATCAACAAAAAATTAAACCTAGGAGTGCTTTTCAAAAACTATAGCTATAGGCTCTTAAGGTAAGTAAACGAAATATGTCCAAAAACGAAGCAGCTGCCGTAATTCTTCGAAGATTTCCCTGGATTTCTCTGGGTCACAGGTGAAAATCGAGTTAGTAAATGAATCATCCCCAATTCTTCTATCCTAATTTTTATATCCTGATGTATTATTTTAGGTATTTATAAGCTTTGTTTTTGATATTCAAAATCACGATTAAATGTCAAGACTCAAGGAGGGTATCAACGGGCACGCGGCGATCAGCGACGTTTTTAAAGATAATGACAATTGCTTTTGCAGTGGGCATCAGGCACCGCGGTGGCGGCTACACCCTACACCCCGCGCTCACCCCACACCTAGCAGGGCTGGCACAAGCACGGCACAACCATATCCTGGCCATACTTACCGCTATGTTGACGAACAAGCAAACCTACGACGCTAATAACCACATAGAATTACCACAATTATTAAGTGGGCAGTTATGTGTGTCCACTTGTGGGGACTCGCTAAAATACAGTTCCTCACTGACCTTCAGATAAGCATTTAGATAGATAGATAGATAGAATATTCTTTATTGCACACCAAAAACTATTGTCAAGTACATGTTATAAAGCATTTATTAAGAGACGGGGAAATAGACTTCCTTGGTGGTAAGACCTCTAGGAGTTTGTCTCAACTGTTATGTCAGATTCTATCGTAGAGCACCTCTGTATGTGTTAAGATTTTTGTAAACGTGTGGTGTCAAAATACGGACGCACCTGTGGCCTCTCTGGCAACCTGAGGTTACATTTATTGATTTACTGATTGATTAAGGGCTATTATACTCACAATTTATTTTTATTTTTTTGTCTTCACATACTGGTTCAAATTAATATACTTCAATGGCATGTTTTACCCGAATATATTCAGTACCTATTCATATGTATCTCGGGATGTCTTCATATGGTAGTATTGTTTACCACAACTTATACTGTAAATGTGAGTGCATTTTAGGCGTTCATGTCTGATTAGACAATTTATAGTTTATTTGTTTCATGATGTGGATTCTTCCACATAACTTCTTATTTTTAGGATGAAATTAAGTTCTCAGTTGCTGGGAACCTTTTGATTTTAATATTGACTTAAAGCTAATTCAGACATTAACCTTCAATGTTCTCACATCCTCATATTGCCAGGTATAACATTTTTAACTGGTACATTAGTACCAGTTAAAAATGTTATACCTCTTATTTTAAAAGAGTGTCCATGGAGGTTCTTGCCGGATTCTTCTCCATAGGATCAACTTTTTGGAACCGTGCAACTAGAGTCATAACGTTTCATAAATGCTTGTAAAGGCTAATTTGAAATAAAAACAGTTGAACTTGAACTTTGAACTTGTACAGAGAGCTTGTTTCCCTCGGTTGCTGCGGATTCGGCATTCTGCGGTCCTTCAGCCTCTGAATTCTCGGGAACGCATCAGGAACTCCTCTGGAGACGCAGGTGTCTATGGGAGGTGATGACTACTGCCATTAAGGTGGTTTGGCTGCTCGTTTGCAAAATAAACAATAAAAAGTCTCACTCGCCCAGTGACCAGACTGACTAAATTATTTACTATTAAATTCGTACGACCCACCCATAGATATATTTACTGACGAAATTAAGCTCGTAAGCCTTGTGACAATAACACTAAACATCCTTTGAGTCCTTCCATAGGATGTACGGATCAATGTCCTACGGAAGGAGCCGAAGGAGTTCGATCTTCGTAATTGATGTCACTTCGATGACTACCAAAGAGAAACCCGCAGCCCTAGTGTAAACAGAAGTGCATTGAATTCTTTCGCATTTAAATCAGCGTCGCCCTTCGCGACACAAAACAAACTTAATATCGGGCGAGTGTCCTCAGCGCGCTACCCTTCAAAGCACTCTGGAGGACTGGGAGGGAGGGGTGTTGGGGGACAGGCTCGCTCATTATCCACACAGAATTCGTTGACGCGAATGCGAACCACTCGACACCTGTACTGTACCGTGTAATCGTCTTGTTTGCACCACTCAGCCAACAGCTCCGAGTCTTCGACTCAATCCTACGCCCGCCGAGCCTTCGAAGTCCGCACCTGATACATAAATATCATTTTTTTATATTTTTGATGTAAGTATACTTATAGAACAATAATCCCTACTAAATATTATAAATGCGAAAGTAACTCTGTCTGTCTGTTTGTCTGTTACGCTTTCACGCCTAAACCACTCAACCGATTTTGATGAAATTTGGTTCTGGGATAGACTTAAGCTTGAGAAAGGACATAGGCTACCTTTTATTGCAAAAAATAGTTTTGAAGGGGTTGAAATAGGGGGTGAAAGATTGTATGGGGGTTCGTCATTTTTCAAGATAAAACCATGAAACTTTATATTAAGGCACTTGATAAGAAATAAATAAATATTTGTTCTAGCGTTTTTGAAATTTCGACCTGTGTGGGGATGAAATAGGGGATGAAAGTTTGTTTAGAAGTCCAAACAAAGTCACGCTTTCAAGTTTAACCCCGAACCGATTTTGATGAAAGGGAAACGCCCATTTTTGGCCATGGTTTGCCCAACAATGTGGTAAATACAAAAAAAATACGCATTTAGTAACTAAATTATTGCTATAATCTTATTTGTAGCAGAACTCCGGAATTAAAAGCCGATTTAATTAAGAAACTCAATCGGATTGCTTTATTTTACAACTTCCGGGCTTTGGTCAATCCGTCAAAGTAGGGAGGGATAGCGACTTTTACTGAAAAAATCGATACATCTAAACCGGTAAAAACAGATTTTTGGGAAATCTCTTTGTTCGTGCGATTTTTTTTGCTTTTTTATTGTCTTTTTACAGAAAAAAAGTGAAAAAAAGAAGTGTTTGTCCATTTTTGGGCTTCAAATACAAACTATTGAACCGATTCCGTGTTTTCGGTTTTTTTTTATATAGATTTTTCGATAAATTGATATCTTATCGTCATCCCTACGTCAATAATAATCGTAAATCATAATTGACAACTGACTGATTGACATTGACATTTCACATTTTGTTTGTTGACAAAATGTGTTATTGCTACTAGTGATTTTTTGAATTGGGTTTTCTGGTTGATTTTTCGCCAACATTGATTACGATTATGGACCCTGTTACCGCTCCTGATGACGACCTTGGCTTTACATTGGATTCTGTACCCGCTTCCCACGACCAAAAATCATAAAACTACAAGTATGTTTTTTGTTAACCGTGAATTTTTTAATATGATTTTTATAACTCCCACCGAGTTTTGTGTAAAAGATAGTGGTTGTTTCTTTATCTATAATGTCAACCCTAATGCCTATAATTTGTTTCTTTCATGGGCGTCATTTGGCCAAAACCTCTATAACAAATGGGCATTTCCCTTTGGAACAAAATTAGACTAGACCTTGGGAAAGGATATAAGCTACGTTTTGTTGTAAAAAAGGGGTTGTAATAAGGGATGAAAATTTGTATGGGAGATTGTCATTGTTGAAGATAAAACGATGAAATTCTTAGTTTAGGCACTTGATAAGAAACAAATAAATAAATAAATATTTGATATGGGGTTTTTGAAATGTGTTGTCCACGCGGGCGAAGCTGCGGGCAGAAAGCTAGTACTTAGATAAAAGGATAATGGTAACAAACCCAGTTTTCCTCAGAGGGTAAACACCAGGGCAATAAACCAATTGCTGACAAGGCAATGCATCAGTTTCATAACTATCTAGTTATCCTATAGTTATTGAAAAACCGAATGAATTATTTTATTCCAGAATTTTAGTTGTAGTTGTATAGGTATACCATAGTGTAATGAAATCTACACTATGGGTATGCTAAGAAATTGAAAACTTAATAAATAATATAACTAATAAATTAACTAATTAATAAACTTAATAAAACCATCACGTGTTTGTGATGCAAATCTGTCGCGGTGCGCTCCAACCGTGGCCGCACCGCGCCGAGCCGCGCCGCACCGCGCCGAGCCGCGCTCAGACGACCACTTCAACACGACACTTTTACATTATAATGGACACATCATTTGAAAATACTAAAACCTAAATCTTTTTTCAAGTCGTGTTTGTTTTTTTAAATGAAATCGTACTATGATGGATTGATGGTCTGTCCTGGGCGCCAAATTCAATTTATTTTTAAGTTTTTCTCAGATGTAGATTGTAGGTATGTCTATTACATTCTAGATTCATGACAGTAGAGATTCGTCGACTTTAATGGTTTTATTAATACTATTACTAAAACTTTTGCCTTAAAATCGTTATTACACTAAGCAGGTATTGCCCGCCTGAAACGTGTACGCTAGTCTTACTATATTCATAATAAGAGGGTGCCGACTTACTTATTTACGTTATTAGGCAAATAAAAATATTACGATTCCAATCAACAAAAACAGAGATCAATATTAACTTAAACCGCTTCTTCCACAGAGACCTTAGGTCAAAATTCTTAAATTATTTCCAATAAACAATAAAATAACTGGGGTCGGTACAGTGAGACGTGTCAATCAATCGAACATTGCGCAGCGGCGACACGTCGCGTGCCGCTCTAATGAATTGTTTGTCAATACTATTGAACACCGTAAACAAACCCCTGCTGCACCAACAACGAGCTAGCAGAAGGCCCACTACACGAGAAATTCAAACAATATATATTATGGACAGGTATTTAAAATACTCTACTAGACCTAGCATATAAGCCTGTAGTACCAGCTTTTGCTGATTGTAACTGATTGAATACCTAATATTTTGTCGCGATCGGCTTCACCTAGTAACAGGCGCGTGCTCCTACTGCATTGCTCGCTCGGCAGTGTTAGCATATTGTATCGTGGGAGCTGCGCCGGCGCGCACAAAGTCGCGGCGGGAGGTGGGTCTGTGACATTAAACCGATGCCCTAATGATCCGTTATACGTCACTACTCATAAAAGACCGCAATTATCGGGAGTTTGAGAACCCGTGATCGCATTGATTTGCTTATTTGTTTGTTAACGACAATGCTGTATTGTTTCTGATTTCATCACCATATTTCATATCCAACTAAACGATTTTCTCACCAGATAACATCTACTTCTAAAGCTGAGCAAAATTAGATATACTCAGGTAAATACCTAATTAATATGGTTACTCTAACAACATACGAGTATATTGTAAACTAGCTGTAGCCCGCGGTTTCACTCGCATCGTAAAAGGACCATATTATAATTAACTTGTTTGTGACATAATTATGTTAGCCTTACTGAGGATGCAATGAAATCTGTTCAGCGGGTCAGGCGTGAAAGGTTTTAGTCTCAGTTGAATAAGGTCAGGACTCGGAACTGACCATTGAAAGAGGTAATGTCTTATTCTATTACTTACCGTTAAACTTAGTTTTAGAATCATGAGTAGATAATAATCGGTAAAATTGTTAATGTAAAATGCAAATAAGTCGGTGAATTGTGTTATAGTAGCGTCACGGCCGGTCGTCTTATAGTTTTTAATTTGTCCGGGCCGACCCGCCCAGTGGGGGACGGTGGGTAATCCGGACCAGCAATAAGCCCGGATCAACGGCTCTAATGAAAACTGTCGCCCGGCAAACAAGCCCGATAGATGTCGCCGCTAAATTAAACTATTTCGCGAATACATTAACGGAGCCCGCAGTTTGGACGTTAATTACTGCCAGCCTGACTGACAATACTGACATGTTTCGCCTTTCATTTTTATTAGGTTGGATTTGTTTGATTTTTATTTATATCCTAAATACTAGTTTTATTGCTTCAACAAAAACAATCATTACACAATAACAAAAAATAATGGATAGGTAAATAAAAATTCAGCCTGCGCAATGTTGCGAATGTTTGTAGGTCCTCGCAAAAGTAGGAAGTCGACCTACAGGCGAAATTATGACACAACGTAGTACCTACCTATTCGAATAAACGAGTGTAGCTATAGAAAAAATAATATAGGGTACCTAATATGTAATAAATATGATATTTTGTCTAGTGATTCAGCGTAACGATGGGCCGGAGATAAAAACCCAATGGGCAAAAACGGCAAAAATTAACGGCCGAATAGAAGGGCAGAAACGCGTTTATAATATAAATAGAAAAGAAAGATATACAAAATAACAAAAGGCTCTTGTTTGAATTAATATTATCATATTTGTGTAAGTAGTTTTAAAAATATATATTAATAATAATATCTCAGGCCAAACTTTTGCGTCAATAAATTTCAGTGAACCTACATTTAAAATGATCATCAATCATCAATGCCCTGGCCCATGACGATAACGTAAGTGATGTATACTTCCTTAAGAGTATAAACAGTGCTTTGTCTCATCTTAAAAGCACTGAGCGCTAGTAAATATGTTTTGTGTGTGTACGGAGACGTGATTACAGATAATTGAGAGACAACCCTTGACACGCGGCGGGCGCGCTCCGTCCCGACTCCCGGCCGCGCCCGCGCCGCGCACTCTAATTAAAACGCGGCCAGGCGCGAAAGCTACGACCCTCGACGTCACACACACACGCGCGCGTGCGACGCACTCAACGCCCGTTATGATCGCCTCGACGCCGGCCGACGCGACGCTTCACGCCTCACATTCAACTCTCTTCTGTCAATTACTAATTAAACATTTAGGTAGATATATCTCGCTAGTCGCGAGTAATGCCATAGGCTATTGCTTATCTGTTTTCAGACGGGATGTATACTTCTACGTTTTCTGATAACCTTATAGTTAGATATAAAAAAAGTAGTAAGTCTTCGTCGTCTTGTTCGTCACATAATGGTCTTGCATCAGCTTTATGAATACCTATATGTATTTTTTTTGCACGCCACGCGATAATGGAGTAGGAAAGCCTCCGACATACGCTGTGAGTGAATACTAAGTGGCTATCCAAGAAATTAGCTAATTTTAAGTAACAGCAATGAATACAATAAACACCATGATGGGTGAATTCTATAACAAAAAAAATCAGATCCTACATATTTATTTACCTCAGTTCACAGAGATCTTTATCCTCATTTCTAGTAAATCAAGGGATCGTTCATATTGCGTGAGAGTGCGATGACGCACGTATGCGATAAATCTGCGCAGTCAGCGGCACCCACACACACACAGCGGACACACCGACACGGACATGCAGCGGGCCGCACTCACACCGACACCCGCGTCACACGTGTTAACAGATATCGAACAACAACACCCGAGATTTTATCAGTTCTATAGAAATGAAACGGTCGCGGTTCATAAAGTTGTGCACCTGTGACTTTGTGTGTCATCCTAAATCATATCCACCAGAGGAACCCTTTGCTCGATTCTCTACGGACGCCAGCGCGCGACAGGACACAATACGGCCTGCACCGGTTATTAGCATTGTCCTCAAGACATACCTACTTATGTGAGTGTGAGACATTACTGATACAGCCTTAGAAAGGAGTTTGAAACAAGTTCACGGTCTTAATTAGATTCTAACTAACATTGGTCTGTAGCGCGGCCACGATTGATTCAGACTTGATGGAGGTACATTAGATCCAACCTTTTCCCGGAACAACAGAAATACTCATTTCCGTGGTCACTTTTTTGTACAAGTACTCAATTTCTATACACAGTCTTAGAACTCTTCCGAACGGAAGTGGACAAATTTCGACAGTACCTATCACTGCGACCGCAGTCGGCTTATTGTGATTGCCACTTCTTGATTTAAAGTTCACCGCTAAACCCTGCGGCTGTTATAAACAGCAGGATGTTCCTAGGGATGAACTCCCTTATTTCATCTGAGGTTAAGGTATGTTTCCCCAGATGTCCGTTGCACTTGGCCCCAGAAAGTGTAGTGGCGTTTCATCAGCCTCTTCGCAATATCTATGGGTTCGCGTACCGCTCAGCCTTAGATTGAACATGTTGTGCTTGTTTAAGTAGCAATGTCCTGCTAAGGCAGATTATTCCTATTCAGCGCTAGGAGAAGATTTGTTTGCCTTTTACAATAGGTATGCTTTGATTAAAGCTTTAGAGAGTACCTAGTGTCGTTTAAAAAAATATTAAGTTTATTACTTTGAATGTTAAATAATACGAGTATAATATATGATATTGATATACAGAATGAAGTATTGGTCTTGGACTCCAGGAGCGGTGATATCAGTCATGAGGTCGTGACATAACCGCAGAGTGTACCGCTACCGAATGAGATCTGCTCTGCGTTGTAGATACACTGACGCTGACGGTGACGTTCTGACGCAGGCCGCAGCCCCCTGCTCTCATTAATATTGCTCATATCAATCGTGCCAGGTCCCTACCGATCTACGTCACTTTGTGAATAACATTCGAATGTTCCAAGAGGCTATACTACCTATATACTAAGTAGTACGTTGACATCATGGTACACACGGCTACAGGTGAACCTATACAAATCCAGTTTAAGCTGATCTCGCACTGTATAGGCTTCCCATATAAGAGGCCAGCGTTAACTGGTTTTGTATAACTTGATGTGTAGCCGTGCGTACATAGTTCTATTTCTCGCAGAATTGTTTTGATAGTGTCTGATCTATTTGGTATCTTGACATTAAACATATTTGTAATCGCAAACTTTATTGTTAACTGAACACGAACACTATTTTCTAGAAAATTGATTACCTGCATAACAAAACATAACATACCATCACGCCTATATTTTCCGAAGGGTTAGTTTTTCATTTCTATGAGATGAACTTATGTACACCCACACTTCGCCGGTATGTTTTGGCGGTCCCATGAAATAGGGGGCGAGCCTATTGCCATTAACCGGGCACAAATCCTGACTCCGACCTGCTACTGAGAATAGAAAAACTCAATAACATTTTGTTTGACCTGGGAATCGAACCCAAGATCTCCAGCGTAGCAGTCGCACTAGGGACCACTAGACTAATGAGGCAGTCAGTCAAATTAATTAGGTTATTATTATAAACTTTCTAATTACTTATTACCATCGTATTTTCAACTACAGCTGATATCCTACTGCCACGTAGTGATCTCCATGGGTCCCACCCACTCTGAGAGGAGACCAGTAGCTACCTTAATAAAGTCCATCGCGCGGTTGCATAGAGAAAAAGAAATAAATTACTTACTTGCATGAAATCAGGGTTTAACGTGGTTCTTATTGAGGCAGGCATGCATCGAATGTGCACTTCCAAGTGCTCAATTGTTTCTGGTTTATCGGCGTAGCCATTCGACTCTACATAAACCCCGAAATCATACTTATGCCATCAAATTATCTGTCAAATAAAGCCACCAAAGATCAAATACTTACAGAAATTAGAAAAATAAAAAGCTACTTCTCAATTAATACTCAAATTTTTTTGTAACACGACACCTAATCCACAATACGAGTATAAGAATCTATTGTGCCTAAACTGAATTTTGTGAGCGAAACCGTATTGCGATTCAGCAATAACCAAAAAATGCACAATGCTATCTATAAATCTTAAGTGTCACTTATGATATTCAAATACTGGAAACGCAAATACTTATTGCTATAAAACCTTACTGAAATACTATTAAACTGTAAGTATAAGTATTTTCCTCTTCCATCAAACTCAGAACTTAAAACGCTATTGAATAGGAATGCAGAGCCACACCTGATGACTTGTTAAGATTAGTTCTAAGCAATGATTTGTTTACAACGTTGAGAAATTGCTGTTATTACAGAAACGAATGGTTATGTCATCGAAGCATCGGACGTGCGCAGATTCGGGGAAGCGCCGACCTTCAGGTGAACGTGAAAAAAAGGCAACCCCAGTCCCATAACGTGCAGTAGGTACCCGGCTACCTACAGCCTCCCGCGGCTACCTGACACCGCGATACCTGGCCGTGCCGCCGCCCCGCCACCGCCACCGCCACGCTCCTCAGATTAATCACCGACCGAACTACACGTGTTATCTGAAGTCAGTTCACCTCGCATACATATTTTACAATTATTTATTACCGTTATGATGGTATTACTTCACATTATTATAATAATCATCAAAATACAATCACCCGATGTATAGTGTAACGTTGCGCACACGGCCCGCAGCAGAACAAAGCACCCTGCACAATAGCTGACCCGACCTCGTCTCACGCTACCTCAAAAAACCAACCAACGAATTAAATGTGGGAAAAAACATTTAGAAATATGTGACAGGAGCAATATCTTTAAATTGTCTATATGAAAGGATCCCAGCGTGATATATGGCGGCGGAGTCCGCCACGGCCTGATTTATACAGCGTGCAGCGTGCACTACCACGCGGTGCACTTCATAACTGAGCTTGATAAAGTGCCGGCTTTATAGCCAACACTCCTTTCACCCCGGAGTCCCGCATGTCCCCACTTGTTCACGATACAATGCATGTCACTAGGATGTTAGTTCAGTCCGCACCCGCGGCCTCAATCACCTGTTGTAACGACACCTGCTTTTATCGCCTTCTCCACAATCGAAGGTACAGGTATAACCTAAGTATTAAGTAACACTACCATAGCTTCTTGAGTTGTGTGAAGATTATCAGAACGGTCTACGACTTTGGTACCCATCTAAAGTAATCTAATATGATTAGCTAGTCGAGCCACTGCATATCATAATCATGCAGCAATAACTCGTAGAACACAGATCAGACGTAATCGCTGGCATATACCTACAAACGTAGTTAGTACACGCTTAATGTATATTTAGTTGTGTTATGATTAAGCGGGATCCAGTAAATCAAGGTTGTCTTGTCATACGTATTGCTCATCTCGACCCGTGATTACATTAGTTGGATATTTACAGAGTGAGTGATACCGCTACGTTATCGCACTAGTTAACTTACTTTCTCAAACTAAAGTAAGTAAATAGGTGATACTAAGGTAAAAAAACGGATTCAGTTAGTTTATAATTTTTGAAATAAGTTGGTATGATTTATTAGTGTGATAAGACTACGTTGCAGTTTGAAAGATGATGTAGTGATTCCTCAAACTTACGTGAATATCGTGTATATAATTTTGGAATCAAATCATTTAACGGCTTCTATCGCGTTATATTTACAGCGTCCATGGTTTGCCAGTTACGATGGACGCTATAAACTTCAGGGTTTAATAATTTGAATATAACGAGAAAAAACCGTAAAAAGGTTTTATGGGACATGAGTTGAGAAGATTATGCTGAGTTGGTTTGGTTAGAGAGAAAAATTATAGACAACTAAGTAGGTATATCAAAAGGAATTTAAAAGGCGAATGACAGTGGTAGGTGGTAGGGTCGAGCGAGGCCGCTCTAGAAGGTCTTAAAGTAAAGGCCCTTCAAAAAGGTCAACACGAAGCACTCGTAAAAGGAGTACTTATGCAAAATCGTAGTAAGTGACGATCTGTAATTTCTAGGTCAACCTACACCAGTAGGAGCGAAGTGTGAAACTTGATTATTTTTACGTAGAACCAATCAACAGCCAACTCATCTATAAAGATTACTTACTTAGTAGAATTTAAATCTACCGAAGTCCACCGGAGCTAATCTCCCTTGACCAGCACAAACGCATAAGTTGTATCATCTCGTGCGTGTTCCGCAGCGTCGCCGTCGTCGTCGAATGTTACGAATCAACTATAAATTACAAGGCCACTAATTAAGATAACGCCACGGACGCACTGCAGACACCGCGCCCGCATTCATACACAACCAGTTAAGAGGATAGTATCCGCTTCGCGCACCATACAAAAGCAGTTTGGCCCTTGCTTGAATTTTAAACAATGAAAGTCATTGAAATTTTGCAGTAACAATCTTATCATTAATATACGTGTTCCTGTAATATAAAATTTCATTTCAATATACGGTTAAAAAGTTACACGAGCTCAAAGATTGGCAATTTTCGTTGAAAAACGGCCCAACTTTATGCTAGTATTTCTCGACAATGTATCAATACAGAAACATTCTGATTCGAAGGAAACCCAGATAAAATAGTGAATATTTTTTTACAAGATTTTTTTTTACATATTAGCAATATTATAGGAGTAATCTCCAAAATTCGGAACATACGAAATACGCGTGAAAATGTTGCAAATGTATTGTTGTTTCACCATGCGTCGCGGGAGCTGCGGGGGGTCGGGAGGTGAGAAAACGTCCTTGAAACAACCGGCTCGCGGTGCATGTGAGCGACGCGATGATGTCGTGAATTTATTCTACTTATTTCGCCAGGTGCGACATATCGAAAGAGATATTCAGATAGTTTGATGGACAACGAGAGCTTACGCTCGAGAGAGGTTTATTATTAAAATATACCTACATAGACTGCCTCATTAGTCTAGTGGTCCTAAGTGCGACTGCTACGCTAGAGGTCCTGGGTTCGATCCCCAGGTCAAGCAAAGTGTTATTGGGTTTTCCTATGAAATTCCCAGTGACCCAGGGACCTAAACATACCGGCGAAATGTGGGTGTACATTAGTAAACCTCTGCCCAACCTTTCGGGGAATACAGGCGTGATGGTATGTTATGTTATGTATACCTACATAGGTACGTAAAGTTAATATATCGGCCGTAACTTACTAGACTACCTAAGGAAAAAAAATGTGTAAGATAGGTACTTTTATTGTTTTACCCGTGATAATACTATTTTATACCTAGGTATATCTTATTATATTGTAAATTAGAATTACTGTTGTTTACATACCACATAGGTACCTACCTACATGTACATACGTGGGTTGATTTTATCTGTTACTTAGGTACTTGTCTAGTAATAATAATTATTTATTTATGGTTGCGTCGCGCGTTGGTTTTGATTTAGAAGTTACAAGAAACAGTTTGAGCCTATATCTGTAAAAAAGTTTCTTAGATTGGCAGAGGTGAAAGCAATAATTTATTGTGGGTATATTATAGATAGCATGGCAAGAAAATAAATGTATGAATGAAAATAAATGGTGAAGTGGCTAAGAAATCGGGTGCGCTATGAGTAATGTAGTATCACTAGTGGGTTCGATTCCCACACGGAGCAAATATTTGTATGGCCTAAAGGTAGTTTTCCATGTTATCTTCTTTTATGAAAAGAGTTTGGGTTTGGTAAACGCACTAAAGATCCCGAAAAATCCTAGTGTAAATAAAAAAGAAGAAGTGAAAAAAATAAAAATGATTTTTAGGTAAGTAAGTACCTACCTACGTAAAGTTTATTTAAGTCGATTAGTTGTCATGTAATTTGTTCACTCGTAACAAAACATTTAAATAAAAGCAGAGCCAAGTCTCAATACTCGATTACTACATGTTGCTGGTGATTCATAATATTATATGTACATGTACGCACGGCTACACATCAAGCTATACGAAACCAGTATAGGCTGCCCTTGAATTGTGCTTAAAACCTTTACAATAGGAGGTCAGTCTAAACTGGTTTTGTATAGCTTGATGTGTAGCCATGTGTACAAAATTTTCAGTAAAGAGGAACAATTTCAAAAAGAATGTTGTGCTTGACTGCCAAAATATAAAAGAACAGTTTCAAAAAAAGAATTCCCGAAACGAAATCAAGAATTAGGGTAGGTATGATAAAATAGGATATTAGGATTATAGCAATCATCAAGTTATAAGTAAAATTATTTGTTAGCTAAATACATTTGATTATGATACCACTGAGTCTCTTTCGGTTTATCGGATGAACACGCTCATGTAACTAATTATACAAACATACTTTACACAAAAACTCATATGCACACACACACTCTCTGTCTCTCTCTTACACACACACACACACACACACACACGCAAGCGCACACACACACACAAGCAAAAACACACTTTTTTATTATTATTTTCTTTCCTATGCTAGGTACTTACTAGTTCGAAGGCCAAGGACTCATAAAAAGGATTCATATGTAACGGTTGATACTAAATAATTATTTTCTATTTTTTCTTAATGTAAAATAATATGTGTGTAAAAAGTGTGAATAAAGAAAATAATAATAATTATTATTTTGGGGTATATATATTTTTATATCTCGGCTCTGGTTGGCCGGTTTTTTAGATTAGCACGGGCCGAAGCCAAGTGCTACGCTAAAATGTGCCGGGCCGCTTAAGACCCTTAAGTCTGGTTGTGAGATTGTGTGTGTGCGTTGACTGTGGTTGTTTGTGGTTCTGGATATGATGTGGCTACTTCTGTCTCATTATCATTCTGTAGGAATTTTCTAACAATTCTGCACGTGTTTAGGTCATAGTAAAGCTTGTGTGTTGTGTTTTCAAGAACGGTTTCAGGTTGATATTTATAGTAAGGTGTAGGTGGTGTCGGTATCAATTTATATTTTATTGCTAATTTTTGGTGGATTATATTGGCTATTTGATCATGCCGGTGTTTGTAATCGGTTTGAACTATTGCTTTACACGCCCCTGTGATATGTTGAATTGTTTCAGATGCACTCTTGCATCTTCTGCAGGTATCAGTCGGTATGGGGACGCGCATTATGTGTTTCTGCAGGTATCAGTCGGTATGGGGACGCGCATTATGTGTTTCTGGTAATTATTATTATTATTATGTGTTACGTATCCATTTGGATTTGGACTCTCAGCATAGCTTGTGAATGTGACGAGTCAGTCATGGGCTTACATCAAGTGAGTTGGTTCTTATGAAGAATGTGTTTGTGAAGTGGATATCAGGAATCGCTTTACTATGGAACATGTGTCTATGATAACTGATTTTTGTAGTGGAATGTATTTTTTGTGTAGGTCTAGTTCTTTTTATGATGTGTGTAGTGATTTAGGGATGAGTCCGGTAGATGATAATATTATCGGTATTATTTTAACTGTATTTTGTAATACAGAATTATGTATAGATAATACAAAACCATATATCATTAGAAGATAATCATCTGCTAATGATATATGGTTTTGTATTATCTCGGTGTATTACTTTCTGAGTTAGACACAGATAAATCTACTAAATTTGTTATTTGTGGTTGTTTTAAAATTAATGCTATGTATGGTCTATTGTTCCGTGTGATTTTATCTGTAATTATATCTCTATCCCAGTATAATTTCGCTATGTTGTTTTTTAAATTTTTTGGCTTATATTTATAACATTGTCTTATTGC
Source organism: Subacronicta megacephala (assembly GCA_958496365.1). Taxonomy (NCBI): domain Eukaryota; kingdom Metazoa; phylum Arthropoda; class Insecta; order Lepidoptera; family Noctuidae; genus Subacronicta; species Subacronicta megacephala. The sequence continues at coordinate 16,104,208 of OY292518.1, forward strand.
ATCTATTAAATTATATTTTTTAGCTATCTGTAGGTATATTTTTTTATTATGTCTATCTGTGTACTGTTTATTTGCTAAGAATGGACATCCTCCTGTCATATCGCACACCTAGATCTAAAGAGAGTTAATTCAAAAATCTGTGTGAATGAGTTATGCTCACCATTTCATTTGCTATACGGATACCTATTCTTGTTTTAACCTGTTGTTTTATTGGTCAGATAAGTATACGGCATACCTATCTGACCAATAAAACATTTTTTTAGCAAAAAGATACGTATCCCTATAGGAAATGAAATGGTGAGCATAACTCATTCACACAGATTTTTGAGTTAACTCTCTTTAGGTCTAGGTGTGAGATATAATCTATAGTTTCTTGTTGGGAGTTACATAATCTACATCTATCTGACATTAAATTCTAACAGCGTAACATAAATATTTAATATTACTTAGTAAGAAAAGGTTTGTAATAAAGTCTACAGACTTCGTTAATGTGGGTCTAGTATTGACTTACAGCTCCCTTCATAAACCTTTCTTTACTTAGAATTGCTCTGTGATTCGTTTGTACTTGGCTGTCAGTACCCCTTTTTGATTATCAGAACGAGACAAATAAATTTTAACTTACTAACGCAAACGCAATGAATTCAAACACTTTTCTTTCCAACTGTAACTTCCATTGTTTTCGTAGAATCAAACAAATTCGTGCATAGCGGACCTTTTTAGTAGGTATTTTTTGAGCCGAGCATAGCGAAACTAGAGAATAGCGGTACTAACCGGATAAAAATGCCAAATTTATAATAATAAATAATATTTGATATCTATTATTATAAATAACAAATATTATTAGTATTATTAACGAGTACTTAGTATTATCATACTACTTGTTACTACTAATAATATTTGTTATTTATATAACTTTAAGGTAGCCCTTATAGTTTCTGAAACTTCATAATGAATCAGTGAGTGAGTGATTACGCTGTAATATAATTTTTCATTTTTGATTAAAAGGCTAGATTAATCTAAACAATATTGTCTCGTTGGCGAAATGACTTTTTTGTAAGGTTAATAATGACTCATTCGTCATCTGCTTATCAGCTTTTAATTTTTAAAGGATATTCAACATAAAAGAGAAAAGTATCTGGTGTCGCGAAATTTTACGGCGCATGCGGATTTGTTTGAGAAATACCACATAACTTGATATCTTCTAAATTACAGATATAGATTATATTACACGAGACTTGGCTCTGTTTACAAAAATATTTTGAATATGTTAAAATTACTGTTATGTGTACAATTTTATTGAGAGCTTACGAGTAGGTCATGAAGTCTTCAAATATTGTAAGTTTCCTATTCCCCTGATGGGAGCATCAATCATCTGAAAATCTTAGAGATGCCGTTTTTTTATGATTTATGTAAAAGCTTTCTATGACTTTTAGTGCATTACCCTTTCTATTCATAGCTACTTTTATCATGAAATTTATTAAAAAAATACGGATTGTTCAGTCTAGAAGTGAATAGGTAGGTAGGTACTTGTTTTTATTAAATGCAATTTCCAATCGTTACGCGTCATTATATTTTACAAGTCAAAGAAAATAGGTACAATACAATAAAAAAACCTTGAACGAGCGCTCAGTGCACATCACCATACGTACTTAAGTAAATACCTAAATTTTATTATGTAAGTACTTAGGTATTTTGCATTAAATGCAATTAGGAACTTTACTGCTGCTGATTTTGTCATCAATGCGACGGTTTATCGTAATTTTACTATGAAAATTGCATTTAGGTAGGTACTTATGTAGGGACTTACATATCCAGATTGTTTTATTCGAATAAGTCAAAATTTACACTACACCTACTTAGGAAAACATAGATAATATTTTGTGCGAAGTAGTACAACTTATTGCTCTAATCTTGAAAAACCTTATTTATGGTAATACAATAGAAATAAATAGGTAGGTAGGTAGGTACTAAGTTACTTTCTCATTAGGTAGGTAATTGAATAAAAAAATAAAAAATAGATGGTATTTGCTATACTGAATCTTACAAAGAAATAATTGACCTAATAATAAATTTGAACGAACGAACGAGGTACGAAAAAAATATCGCTTTCATAATTTCATTACTTTAGAATTGGACCCAACAACGAGAATAAGCGCGCGGCTGGTTGCGAGGGCGCGCGGGACAAGGGACGCCCGCTCGCATCGCAGGCGATAGGGACAACAACACAAAAACCAATACCTAAACTGCGTGAGCGCTGTCGAGGTACACTCCTCTTAATGTGCTCTCGCATACATTCAGCTTCATATCATGAGTTAGATTTAGAGTTAACTTGCAGCTAAGATTTCAGTAGGTACCTATAATCGTACCTATAGTTGCTACTCACCACAAAAGGGACGTCGATAACCCCTCGTAGAACTTAAAATATCTCCCCGTAAGGTATGAGTGGACAATCGACAATACCTTGGATTTAAAACAAAAACATGAGTTATATGAACAAAACGGTCGGCATTCATTGTGCGGGTGGTTTGGGAGCCATAAGTTACATGCGTATGAGCGGCCGCGCGCCGTCGTTATAGGAAATAAAAGAGAAGCGGCGGAACAATAGCGCGGTCAATACGGTAGCGCAAATTTGCATATCGCGCATCGACTCCTGCGCCGCGCTCCCGCCGCACACTCGCGCACCGCGACAACTCCTGACCGCAGGGTTGCTGCCTGGGTCCCAACATCATGAAGATGAAGCCAGGTTGTCAACTGTTCAAAACCACCAGATAATAACATAGAAATACCTTCGTGCCTTATACCTAGGTAGGTACCTAGTGTACGTTCCTTATATACGTAGATATGTATTTAATCATATCATATGGTACCACAGAACCGCAAAAGACTTCAGACCCTAAATAAGATCGTGGGTCAAACCGGTCAAACCTGACGCATAATATATGTTGTGCAAGGCGTGGATACGCCGAAATTATGAATTCTGGAACTTCGTTACGTCATTCCTGTAACAAAACATAAGTCGGTAACTCGGTACTTTTATCGGTAGTTTGTATTCAGTTTAAATGACTTTTTATAAAAACGTAACTATACGGAATAGGGAAAATTCCCGATATATGGATAAGTTACCTCAACTGTGTTTTTAGGGTTCCGTAGCCAAATGGCAAAAAACGGAACCCTTATAGATTCGTCATGTCCGTTTGCTGTCTGTCCGATCGTGTCACAGCCTTTTTTTTTCGAAACTATAAGAAGTATGCTGTTGAAACTTGGTAAGCAGATGTATTCTATGAACCGCATTAAGATTTTAACACAAAAATAGAAAAAAAACAATAAATTTTGGGGGTTCCCCATACTTGGAACTGAAACTCAAAATTTTTTTTTTCATCAAACCCATACGTGTGGGGTATCTATCGATAGGTCTTCAAAAATGATATTGAGGTTACTAATATCATTTTTTTCTAAACTGAATAGTTTGCGCGAGAAACACTTCCAAAGTGGTAAAATGTGTGTCCCCCCCCTCTAACTTCTAAAATAAGAGAACGATAAAACTGAAAAAAATATATGATGTACATTACCATGTAAACTTCCACCGAAAATTGGTTTGAACGAGATCTAGTAAATAGTTTTTTTTTAATACGCCATAAACTGAATATTTTGCTAGAGAGACACTTTCAAAGTGGTAAAATGTGTGTCCCCCCCCTGTAATTTCTAAAATAAGAGGACGATAAAACTAAAAAAAATATATGATGTAGATTACCATGTAAACTCCTACCGAAAATTGGTTTGGACGAGATCTAGTAAATAGTTTTTTTTTAATACGTCATAAATCGTAATGATACGGAACCCTCCGTGCGCGAGTCCGACTCGCACTTGGCCGGTTTTTTTAAGCAAGTACAAAACCCGGCGCAGTGCTGTCGGCGGAATTTACAGACAGCGTTACCGTATGAATGAACAGAATTCGTCCCCGTAGAGCGAAAATTCATTAACTAACAGTAGGTTACTTTTGAGATATTGGCATCTAAAGTTACGAAAAAATAAAAAAAATCATAACTTTTTAAATTGATGTCATATTAAAAACTTTTGACTGCATTATATACGATTTATTTTATTACTTCCTATTATTTATCTTATTTTTTAAATAAATCGTTTATTTAATTAGTAATTATGTAAAATTCAAGTTAGTTAGTTTTCGCCTAATCGTTTTGATTTTGGGTTATTATTATTTCTATTTGTAATATCACTATTACGACTTAGTTAGTTGTCGCTCTATTGATTTTTAACCCCCGATGCAAAAACGTTATTCTACGTTGACTAATTAAGATCTGAATTTTCGATTTAAATATAAAAATTATTGGTTCTAAAAATGTAAGACTAAAACTAATTATTTACGCTTACGTATTCTCCTGGTCAAGCACAGTTAAATGAAAAAACAGTAACGTATTCTATTTAATATATCCCTCGTAATTATAGTAAGTTATTGTATTTTGGTGATTTCTGTCACAACCTAAGTTTGTGATAAGTATTAATAGAATAATGGCGGTTTAATAGAAAAAATAAGACAAAAATCGTATTATGCATGGTATTCATATCCCATTTTACCTAAAATTGTCACTTAGTTAATTTTCGCTCTACGGGGACGAGAGACGACGAGATATTATAATAGTATACTAGTACCAGACCATAAGTGTTCAGCTGTCTTTTTGGTCGGGAACCCTAAAAATTTGTTAATTCATGACAGTAAACAATTAATACTAGGAATAATTTCTCAACATATTATTATGGATGAGGTCCTGCGTAGCACAGTGGAACGCGATGGAGTAAAATAAGACGACATCTAGTGTGGTAGTGTGGCAGCCCTGGCGGCGCCGGCGCACACAACATCAACAATTGTTTATCGTAGCGCACACTATATTCTTACTAAGTTCTATATTTTGCTAACGTATATTATTATATTTGTAGAGCTTTTTATTAGGCGCAGTGACTGCAATTAAATCAAGTGTCGGCAAGTACCTATTTATAAATTTCTCCAAAAATGAATTACCTACCTGACCATGGTCTATTGTATGGTTCCTAGGTAAGTACATAGACAGATGTGCATGTTCCTAGATAATATCTCTTCAGATTGACTAACAAACATCTTTATGGATCAAACGCAACAAAAAATCCTAAACTGTTTGTGGCTTTTAAATACTTTCTTTAATATGGCGAGCACGCCACTCATCTGATGATAAGTCACGTGAAGATCTGGTTAGCTTGCTCGACAAACCGATAGACAATCGCAGAGATTAATGAGCTCTTAAGTGAAGACTGCGTCTAAACAATCGTGGTTATTGGACATCTCCTGGCCAGGGGAGTGACTCGCGGAACATGGCTGGCAGCGACAGCTCATAACCTAGCTATTATGATTATCTTATAATACGTACGTACTTGGCAGATCTCTGATGATAGGTGGGTAGGTACCGACCATCGCCACTGCGGGTTTCAATAATAAGCTACGCGTGTTTTTGTCACGTGCGTCAACGTGACACATTACCATCCATTTGAATTGAGTGACAGCGACCGGAGATTTTCCAGAATAATCCATTCTTATCCATACACATGAGCTAAGTCCTTCAAATACCCGCTACGTGCCCTATTTGTAGGGTGCCAACCTCCGCCACGTGATAAACAACACGTGACGACTGTACCTACCTACAGAAATTAAAAGTAAAATAATAATTATAGCTAGACGAGTATTAGAAGAATTAGATATGTAAAGCTCTAAAGCGAGAGGTGTGAAGGGAAGGCTACGATGATCTAGACAGCAGGTAAGGCAGGCCGTCTCCTGTGTGTGGTACAAAAATAATACACACGGTAGGTACGATACAGACTGATGTATAACTATCTGATATACCTATAACTACATAAGTCATTGATTGACATATCTTTACCTATTCGGTACCAGTCACCTTCTTGAGCTATAATTAAGACTGCTTAGTGTTGTTAAAATACTTGTTACTGAATAAGTATAAAAGGAGATATTAAAACAATTCGGTACATTACAATGGTTAAAAGGTCGTTCTTTTGAAATATGATTATTAATTATTATTCATAAGCTATAATTTAATTTAGATACATTACTGAAATCTAATATTATCGCAGATTAAACATAATATCAGCAACATAAATATATCTATAAATAGGTAGGTATTTATGCACCATATGCTAGGCACCTACTTAGTTTGTTACATAAAAGTATCGACGTTGTTGTACTCGTAGCATTGTGTAAGTGACAGCGACTAATTCCATTGATATCGGCGCCGGTGACGTCCAGAAAATTGGTGAATGTTGGGAAGAAGCCTCGCACGGAAGGTTTTTGCCGCACCATATCCCCGAGCAATTCCCAAAATGGCCCCACTCTAATGTATAATTCAATCGATTTCATTAGTCGGAGTTTTTCAACGTCGCCGGGTCACCATAACAATACATACATATGTATGTGCCGCTCTAATAAATTGGTCGGAGCCGAGTTTTTAGCGCGTCTCGTCAGCCGCCTCCCCTGCCTCTCTTGATCAACCTCGGTAACAATATTCTATATAATTAATGTTAAACTTGATAGCACATCACCAACGTCCCCACTATATGATGCTTGTGTCTCCGGCCAACCCTACATGTTCAACTGCATGCTTAAAGCAATTTGTCACATGTATAGTGAACCTCTCATATAAATGTGATCTAGGAGGTGTCACAGCTATTATTATTATCAGCAGTGTCGCAGGTGTCGCTGGAGGCGGGCCACGCGCGTGCCTCATGCTCCTTCATATAGTAATACTTCACACAACAGTATCAACAAACATTTACAAGGCACTACTACTTACTCTCAGTTATTTTTCTTGGCCTATATTGGCTGTGGATCAGGGTATCTTCGACAGTTCGTATCCCTACTTATTCCGTTATACTTAAATTCGAATATGTGTATGTTTGTATGTAGGTATGTTCCGACATAGGTTACCCTTCGTTGCGAAAATAAAACAGTCAATTTCAGTCTATTGCTAAACTTTTTTATCTAATCTGAACCTAATTTGGAAGTCGCGGGTACCAGCTGATATAACTATAAAGTCAGGAATACCATTTGGATAAAAAACTCACATAATACGAGCATTAAGATCTCCCCGGACGGAAAACAGCAATACGAGTCACGCGACCGACGCCGGATGATCCGGCGACTTTTTTACGACAACAAAACATTGCGGAAGTTATGTTTCAAGGGCATTACGCACAGATCATTAAACTCCATTCTTCTCTCCTAAGTCAAACGCGACTATTTATTACTGTACGCTTTGACAACCCTGCCCGCCAGCGGTAGGCTGTAGCGGGCCGCCCCTGCTGCGGCCCGCGCAAATATCTAATACTGGTCCTAATTACATACATCTAAAGTTGCTTCTTCATTGTCGTTCACAATGTCGCGGAGACGCATTCATGGAGGGTGATCAGCAAAGAGAATTATCTCGTGAAAAGTTATACTGTCATTATTTTATGACGACTTCATCGAGGGACACATTGGTCACGGCGCGCGCGCCAACGGTCCCGAAACTTGTAAATTCATACTAGAGTAGTTTCAAAGAGGGCAGAACGCCATTATTGTTTGTTCTGTCGAGTACTTGCCATAACATAAATTAATGTCATTGAGCGGACATAGTTCCCGTCTTAATGTTGGAAATATTAATGTTTGTACAAATAATTCCATACAAAAATTATACATAAATGCGAAAATAACTTCGTTCGTAGATCACCTTTTTACGTTAACACCGCTGAACAGATTTCGATACAATTTTGGCAAGACGAATTGGTAGGCAATCTCTGGTAGGATCGGTAGGATCTCTGTCCTCCGGCAAAAACTAAAAAAATAACACATTTAACCAACTAGATAGTGATTTTACTCTTTTTAGTTTGATAATGGGCACAAATCCAAACTCTAAGGTGCTACTGAAAATTTCATAGAAAAACCCAATAACACGGCTCGACCTGACAATCGAACCCAAGACCTCTAGTGTAGCAGTCGTTTATGAGTTAGTAACAAGTTTAGTTTACGTTTAGTTAACTCGTATTAAATTCAAAGTTTTCATATAGTCTCTGCAAAATTAGAAAGACTAGGTACCAACCTACAAGCCACCCTAGTAACATACTATGCATGTGCCCATGCTTAGTTAAGCTATGCCATCATGTGGGGAAATAGCACAGACTCTCCCTTTCTATTTACTCTATAAAAAAAGCTAATATGAATAATATCCAACACTGAAAAAAAACAGACAACGGAAAAAGTGGGAGTAGAGACCTATCAAGAGGTCACACAGGAGGCAGAGAATAGAAAACAGAAGTGATCGTTCCATCATCAAGAGCTGAGCTATTAAATGAGAGAGAGAGAGAACAAACAGACAGTTGCAAGCCAGAAACACAAAATTATTTTCATTTAAGTTATTTAAGTGAAGGAACAATACGACCGCGGACAGGATTCGAACTGCTATGACCGCTAAGCCACAGGCATTTTAGGCATTTTCCATGCAAAGATTATTAAGTTATTTTAGTAAAGGAGAAATACGACCTGCTAAAAAAAGCTTACTTCCAATGTGGGTCGCACATTACTAGTAATCTTGTTAACCCCTCGTACTAAGCTAAATGCTTGTATTACGAGTGGGTTCACGTCGGTAGTGGAATGGGTGAGTTTCGAACCGACAACCACATGATCGCAAGTCCGACGCCCTAACCATTAGGCTACCGCCGCTTCTATATAGTTAAAAGGTAAGGAGGCATCGTACGACATCGTACTTGCTGTAAAGCATGTCATGTCGCTATCGGTTGAAAAGAATATTTTCAACAGATGTCACTAACGTCACCTCAAAGACGTAAATTTAAAATGTGAAGGTAAATTTCTACGAGGCAGGTGGGACTCGCGGTGGCTTAGCGGTCATAGCGTCTGGTGTACTTAACCAGAAGACGCAGGTTCGAATCCTGCCCGCGTTCGTATTTTTCCTTCACTAAGTATAATAACTTAATAATCTTTGGAAAATGCCTAAAAAGCACAAAAAGATAGTTCTTTCATTTCTTCTTCATTTTTTCCGCAAACAGCCTAATTTTCATAACAACTTGGAACACATAGTAGTAGTAGTAGTAGAAGTGTCTCGCTGGCATGTCTGCCAACATGTATGGGTCGACACGACCGGTGAAGAACTACCCTCCTGCATAATATCGACATCAATTTATTAGCAGTGTGCATACTGTTGCGTTTCTGACTGTGAGTGTGGAGCGCCGGATGCACAATTTCTCCCTTAGTCCCATTCCTTCACTTTTGCTCCTTACCCTCCCACTTCCTTGAATATGCTCGGCAACACACCAGCTCCTTTGGTGTTGCAGATGTCCATGGGCAGCGATGTGTACTTACCATCAGATGGCTCGCCTGCTCGTTTGCGGAGTTATCCCATAAAAACACCAAACAATAAAAAACTTTGCGCCATGCGCCACTAAAATACAATAAATTTGCCTTAAACTGCACTCTTCTGGTCCATGTGTCTATTAAAAAAATGTATGTCATTTCAATAAAATTCTATAATACTTATATATCATATATAATCCCTACTATCCCTACTCCCTACTAATATTATAAATGCGAAAGTAACTCTGTCTGTCTGTCCGTCTGTCTGTCTGTCTGTCTGTCTGTCTGTCTGTCTGTCTGTCTGTCTGTCTGTCTGTTACGCTTTCACGCCTAAACCACTCAACCGATTTTGATGAAATTTGGTACTCGGATAGACTAAAGCTTGAGAAAGGACATCGGCTACCTTTTATCCCAAAAAATAATTTTGAAGGGGTTGATATAGGGGGTGAAAGTTTGTATGGGAGTTCGTCATTTTTCAAGATAAAACCATGAAACTTTATATTAAGGCACTTGATAAGAAATAAATAAAAATTTGTTCTAGCATTTTTGAAATTTTGACCTGTTTGGGGATGATATAGGGAATGAAAGTTCATATTATTATGGAAGTCCAAACAAAGTTACGCTTTGAAGCCCAACCTCGGAACCGATTTTGATAAAATTTGGTACATAAATAGATTAGACCTTGAGAAAGGATATAAGCTAAGTTTTGTTGTAAAAAAGGGGTGAAAAATTTTAGATATGCGAGTTTGTCATTGTTGAAGATAGACGCTGAAACTTTGTGTTTAGGCATTTGATAAGAAATAAATAAATATTTGATATGGGGTTTTCGAAATTTCAAACTGTGTGGGGATGAAATAGGGGATGAAAGTCCGTTTGGATTTTGAGGAAATTTGGTACAAAAATAGACTAGATCTTGGGATAGGATATAAGCTGCGATTATATTTCGGTAAATAATAAAGCTGGGCAAATTTTGTGGTCTACCCGAGCAAAGAAGCGGACGGAAAGATATTATGTAATGATAATTTGCAATTTCCCGCAAAAATTGGAAAAAACTAAACAGTCAAAATGGTGTTGTCCACGCGGGCAATGCTGCGGGCGAAAAGCTAGTTTAAATATATATGTAAGTAATTATAATAATATACTAATTGCAATACAACATATTAAAGTGTTTTAATAAATTAGCAATAATATAGAATAAATAAATAAATACAATTTATAAAATGTACATGTATATGTTACCGGAAATGTATGAAATCAAGGAATTGTATACAAATCCTAGGAAAAGTGTACAATTCCGATATTATTTAGGAAATGTATAAAATATTGTTTGAAAAACTATTTAATGCATAGATATCCTAGGAAATGTATAAATTTCCTCGGAATTGTATAGAATGGAATTACATACAATTCCGATATCGCATTAGGAAATGTATAAAGTAAATGCTTTCTGTATTAAAACACGTTGTTAATAATATTTTTTATTATAGCACTTATTGAGACAATCGGGTAACAGTCATACCGTAAAATAATAATAATAGGCTTGTGTTTAAACGCCCCCCAAAAATGTACCTATTTTACTACCAATAAAATTCGAAACGTTCACCAAAATGGATAAATGGTCACCAAATTACGTTTCCTAAAATGTTATCAAATAAATCAATTTTTTCTTATTATTGACTGCCATAAAAATATATGGACGCCTTTAAAATTCACGAAATTAATTAAAATATGATAATATAGCCAAATAGTATAGGTAATACTTCAGTAAAATGTTAGTTAATAGGCCGAATTCGGTCCTGGTCGCAGTTCTAACCTAACCTAAACCCATATTAAAATCATCAGCTGGACAAAAAAGTAATTTCAGTCTTACATAAAAGTAGTCTGTGTTCCAATTTGGTGACCATTTATCTATTTTGGGAAGCAAAATGAATATTTGGTGCTTAGGGTTAGGATCTTAAAAACATTTCTGGTGATCGTCTAAATTATACCCATAATAATATGTTCATATTATCTTACTAATTAAAACTTCTAAAATCAAACCCACCAATATCTTAAATGTTTTACATTTCCGATTGCTATTTAGGAAATGTATAGATTTCCTAGGAAATGTGTAATGTGTAAGTATAATATAATTTATTTCACACATTTCCGTGCGATTTTAGGAATTACATACATTTCCTAGGAATTGTATACAATGACGGATTACATACATTTCCGTTAACATATACAAAAATAAGTATTAAGAACTTTAATACATTTTCAAAACATTTTTAATGTTCCGTATTGGTGAAATAGGTACTTTGGTGAACGACGGACCAAATCGGTGTACAGAAAAACCTAAATTGGTTTATGTTTACACTGTACCTTTTTAATATAATGTAAATTGATTTGTGTTGATCTTCTTCTCAGCCGATTCGCTCTTGGCAGAGCGGTCGTGGCAGTCATGTAGTAGTGGTGCTGGGGGCAGATGTTGTTTGCCTCACGATGACGTTGACCTCTCTCTGTTCGCCGTCATCCTGGTACACTCACTTATAGGGCCACCCACTGCGTTCTTGATTTGGTCAGTCCATCGCATAGGTGACCGACCGCGAGGTCTTGTACCATTAACCCTGCCCTGCACAACCAGTCGTTCGATGGATCCACCATCTCTTCGCGACACGTGGCCAAATATTTCAAAATGCGCTTCTGTACATTAGTTGATAGATGCTCCTTTATGCCGAGTTCTTCAAGTATTGAGACGTTAGTTCTGAACTCGGTCCATGATACTCCTAGCATACGTCTCCAGCACCACATCTCCATTGTGTTGATAAATAAATAAAAATAAAAATTGTAGAATCGATCGTATTGTGAAATATACACTAATCAACCATTTGGTAAATTGGTCGCATTTCATTATATGCTCTACTTGTTATAACCATAATGATAATATTATGGCTAGACGGCGGCTTGACCATATATATAATTAAATATTATGTTCTTTGTGTCCACCAATGTGCAAAAAATATCATCTCCACTCCAAGGCAATTGTGACAGGGTAGCTACCCCTCAAAAATTTAATATCATCTACATTTAGGTATATGCCATCTGTCGCCACATTACTGGACTACGCATGTACGTCGTGTACTACACAGACGCATGCGTGCGCTCAACAGCAAACTCTACCGACCACACCCATGCACTTGTTCTAACTTAATTGAATAGAGGGCGCTAATGTTGAAAAGTGACTGTAAGTGAGAGGAGCTTTGTAAAACTTTGAGAAGGACAAGGGCAGTTCGTGGCTGATATCTTTTTTTACTTTATTTAAACTATTACTTACTTACTATTATTACAGCCTCGTAAAGTACATATGTACCTACGTAAATTACGAACCAAAACAGTGATTTTTGGAACTCTTGTCTGTTTGTCAGAGGTTGACGCATAACTACTAAATATTTTATTGATTTTGTTATATAAGTAACTGTTAGAAACTGTATTCTTCAACTTGAAAATTGGTGTACCTATTTACATCTTATCTCAATATGTCGAAAAGATCCTAATATCTAAAATAAGAGATGTCCCTGCTATGATATTATTATATTAAATACGTAGTGTGTTAATATATTAGTAAATACTTGGTTTTGTTTTTTTTTTTTTCAAATAATATGTCTAAGTGTGCCCTTGTGTTTTCTTGTTTCTATGTGAATTAATTGGTTTTAATTAACTATAAATAGTTTTTTCCAATTCTGGCGGGAAATTGCAAATTATCCTTACATATATTTTCGTTCGCTTCTTTGCTCGGGTAGACCACAAAAGGCTCCAAATGTTCCAAATTCCAAGGTTGGGCTTCAAAGCGTGACTTTGTTTGGACTTCCATATGAACTTTCATCCCCTATTTCATCCCCACACAGGTCGAAATTTTATAAACGCTGGAACAAATTTTTACTTATTATCAAGTACCTAAACACAAAGTTTCAGCGTTTATCTTCAACAATGACAAACTCCCATACAATTTTTCATCCCTTATTACAACCCCTTTTCTACAACAAATCGTAGCTTATATCCTTTCCCGAGGTCTAATCTATTTTTGTACTAAATTTCATCAAAATCGGTTCCGAGGTTGTGCTTCAAAGCGTGACTTTGTTTGAACTTCGATATGCACTTTCATCCCCTATCTCATCCCCACACAGGCCGAAATTTCAAAAACGCTAGAACAAATATTTATTTATTTCATATCAAGTGCCTAAATATAAAGTTTTATGGTTTCTTGAAAAATTACGAACTCCCATACAAACTTTCACCCCCTATTTCATCCCCTTCAAAACTATTTTTTGCAATAAAAGGTAGCCTATGTCCTTTCTCAAGCTTTAGTCTATCCCAGTACCAAATTTCATCAAAATCGGTTGAGTGGTTTAGGCATGAAAGAGTAACAGACAGACAGACAGAGTTACTTTCACATTTATAATATTATAGTAGGGATATATTATTCCAGATAGACTATTTATTTTCCCGCTGAATAATTAGGATCCCATGCGGGCGAAACCGCGATTAACTATCTAGTATGTAATAAGTACGTCTTAATATTGACTGCCTCGTTGGTCGTTGGTCCCGTTGATCCCCAGTTCGAGCAAAGTGTTATTGAGTTTTTCTATGAAATTCTCAGTAGCAGCTCGGAGTCTGGATTTGTGCCCGGTGAATGGCAATAGGCTCGCCCACTATTACATGGGACCCAAGCATACCGGCGGATTGTGGGTGTACATTAGTACACCTCTGCCTAACCCTTTGGGGAATACAGGCGTGACGTACATACATACATACATACCGTATGTATGTATGTATGTACGTCTTAATATAACTATAAGGAGATCAGTGACGTTATAACTAATGCGCTTAAACTAATCCATAAAGCTCATGGAGAACAAGCACTTCACCAAACACATCGTAATTTATGTTCCTATGATCTTTGCAAGTATTGAGCCTATTTCTGGAAATACCTAAGACGCAACTCTTAATATATTAGTTAAGTACTTAGGATTCAATATATAGTTATTTTGCGTAATGCTTTCACTTTTCACGCAGTAGACGGTAATTAAAAAACAGGCAAAGGCAAGCTATCAAACTGTGAAGCAATTGATGTTTTTTTTGGGATCACGCGATCAAGTTGGCCAAATCAATATACGGTAGGTACATAATCTAACCTTTTTGAAAACGTCGTTTACCGATTTTTTCTTAGTTATACTAAGGAGTTGCGTTACAACAAGCGAGTCATTTGGCCATGTTATTATAATCTTGTCAAGGTCAGTTTCCATAGCAACGAGGATATAGGACAACGACTTGTCAACATTTGATGACCGGAAACGTATGTTTATTGTCGCCATAGCAACCACTACTTGTTATAGCATTTAAGGTAAAATAAAAACAGTTGTGATGGAACAGGACAGCGGCGTCGCGCGCTTTCCGTCCAATGTCCGTATGATGGGCGACTAGATCACGGCTCCGTGCACGTCCCGCAGGGATCAAGTGTTGGACCGCTGCTGTGCAGAGCTGGGCCGCGGGTGTGACAGTTCCATATTCAAATGTGTGCGTGTTCAGTGTGGGCGGTCGCCTGGTCGGTGCGTGTGGTGAGTGTGGAGAGTGTGGAGAGTGTGAAGAGTGTGGAGAGCGTGGAAAGTGGTGCACGCGCGCATGTGTTGCATGCTGCTGGCCGCCTGCGAGGAGTGCTACTTCCTCGTGGTGAGGGCACTGACGCGCCACACACACGTCGCGCGACATGAGCGTGTCGGTGCGATCAGTTTTGGTGGAAGGGCCTCAGGTTGCAAAAACCAAGGGGCCGTTTACATATGCTAATACTCCACGGGCACTCTACAACAATGCGAAGCTCAAGACGAATCCTTCCTGGTAAGTGATGTTCTTTCGTTGTTATTATTACCAAACATATTGATATCATTTTGCAAACGTTTTGACGTTCACATATTTGACACATTAGATTGACAATGAAGTAATTTTATCAGCATTCGGCGCATATTGGTCGAATTGTTCTTTGGGTACATACTTACTGCAGCTAAGTCCTGCTAGAGTTTATTTTGTCAATTAGACTAAAGATTAAAGCTCACGTACTCGGCACGCTATTGACTTGGTGCGCAAACTCTAGCGAGTTTGACGCATAGGTATGAGCCGCGACCACCAAGCTCGGTGAGCCAACATTTTATCCAACAATTAAGCGCAATGCAAACTGTGATAGTTAAATCCTATCACATGACTCATTCATTAACCAACGGACGGCTTGCAGATAGTCAATATTGCTTCACAAATAATATTCAAATATGAGTTACTAGAATAGCATTCGACATCTTTGCGGCATGACTTGCAAGGGTCCCGCTACGATTATGAAAAAGGTTAACTTATTTAAGTAAATAGATAAAGTAAAAGTTCGGTGGAGCCCGTGAATTAAGATACCGGACACGATCAGATAGCAAAATGTTGTTCTTGTGCGTGCTTGACGCGGGTCCACCGCGGGTTACTAACCAATTGAAAATGAGAATGAGAATCGAGAGAATATATATACAATATAAATAAAATAACCAAATATATCTATATACCAAGGGGTTGCCTGGGTTTTAAGTTGGCCGCGCGAACGTAACGTGGGGGATTGCGCGGTATGGAGATCTGAGCAACTACTTGGGTTAGAGATCTAATTCTATTCGTCAATTGTAGACTGAATTAGTCAACAATTGTCAAAAATAGTATATAATAGTATAGTCCATATGTTTATTCATCACAGATTGCAAAATAAACATGATGTTGTTCCTCAAAATATTATACATATTTCCAAACAAAATATTTATAATTTGTAAGGTGCTATTGAATATATTCCTCCAATACTTTGAAAAATTTTTAGGACACTACAAATATAATTTTACAAAAATTACGTACCTACACGCGCACTACGACGACAACGAAAGTAAATAAAGTGAAAGAAGAAAAAACCCTGTTTGCATACATTCTTAAAATAGTAGAGGTTATTAAAGTTTTTTTTATATGGGTTTTTTAAACTTTTCTGCTGGTTGAACACTTGGCGGAGCAATCGTAACGCACACAGTATAAATTGATAACAAAAGTCATTAGTTGGTTCACTAATGAAAATATCTTACTAATTGACGCTATCAGGTATAATTAATGTATAGATACGTTAGTAGATACGATTTTAGATGACAAAGCTATTTTTTTAAACTACTTACCTAATTAGTTATTTGACTGCCTCATTATTCTAGTGGTCCCAAGTGCTACGCTAGAGGTCCTGGGTTCGATTCCCAGGTCGAGCCGTTTTATTGAGATTTTCTATGAAAATTTTAGTAGCAGTGCAGGGCATTTTCTATTTTTCGACTTTATAGTATATTTATTACTCGTTGTTATTTTAAAAGGAACTATAGTAGGTACTATGCTTTAGTAATGGTTGTTGAACAGAACCTTATAACCGACTCTGGCACGCTAAAACCCATATGCAATAGGCATGTTTGATCGATTCGTCTGTCGTACATAATATTTTTTTCTTAAGTATAAATAAATTACATGATAAGAATGCGGATGATTTTCCATCATCATTAACGATTTATTAATAATTTAACCACAATGAAAACAAAAGACTGTTCCCATGTGTTGTAATCGTTAATACAATTAACGGCTTATAAAATGTACGCCAACTCCTCCCCGTGAATCACTGACATCTTCAGCTCAACCATGTCGACACACGTAAGTATTTTTTAAATATTATTATAAATTATATTATTATTTCATTTAATAACAAAAATAAAGAAACTGGCTCATTAGTCTAGTAGTGTTATTGTGTTTTTATTTGTGAAATTCTCTGTATCAGCTCGGAGTATGGACTTACGCCCGGTTAATGGCAATAGTTTCGCTCCCTATTACATGGGACCTAAACATACATACCGGCGAAGCGTTGGTGTATATTAGTACACCTCTGCCTAACCCTAGCGTGATTGTATGTTATGTTTAGACAATGCTAAGGCACAACAGTCTATGGCCAGCGCTTGCCACCCACTGACCGCTTGCTCATGCGTCTGACAGTTTTTTTATCAGCTCGGTTGATGACCTCTCTTCCATTCTTCACGGTTTAAAGCTAAAACGGCCCAATTTCTTAAATAGGAGTCTTGTTGTCCCGCCATCTCAGCTTGGGCCTCCCGCGTCGTCTAACGTGTTCCGGGCTCCACTCTATAGCAAGTCTAGCCCCCCTAGGGCTTGAATATGTCCATGAGTAAATTTATCTGGGCCAATAAATCTCCTTCCAGGCGCGACAAGTAAAATAAGTTGCATGCCGCACCGAAAATGCCTGGAAAAGCTAATGGTCCATGAAAGAGCTAATGAAAGGTGACCTACCTCTTACCCTGCCACAATTAATTAGTTAAAAAAAAACTTTGATATCTTATTTAATTGTAAATAACTATACGATGTATGCAAAGGAAAGCATGACAACATAAGCATACCATCACGCCTGATGTCCCCGAAGGTTTAGGTGGAGGAGTACTCACGTATACACCCATGTTGTTTAGGTCCCATGAAAAAGGAGGTGAGCCATTAATCGAGCACAAATCCAGACTCCCAGAGCTGCTACTCATAATTTTATAGAAAAACTCAATAGCATTTTGCTCGACCTGAGAATCGAACACAGAACACAAAAATAAAATATTGTCTTGTATAATGTCACCAACTCGTTAGCGTCGTGTTATGGGTTTTCTCATAGAAATGATCGAAACTCGAATAACAGATTTTTTTAATTTAATTGTGTGCATTGCAGGCGGGATTTGTATTATTTTTGGTAGTGGCAATGTTGTGGAGCTCGTCGCTGGCCCTGCCCTACCTCGGCCTCGGCTTCAGGGCCGGCCTCCGTGGCCCCTACGGCGTCTACGGCGGCTACGGCGGCTACGGCCGTGGTGGCTACGTCGACTACAGAGGCTACACCTATTACCCAAGATACGGCGTCTACTATTAATGTTTATTATCAAACATCTGCTGCTATTTACCGAGCCTTCCTAGCCTAAGTGCACGTTAAATTAACAAAGTTTAAGTATTTACTTATTTCATGATTGGAGAGTTTATAATTCAGTCAAAGAACGTTCATACATTGATGTAAGTATGTTTTGGAATATTTTTGGCTGGTGTTACTTATCAGATGTAGACTGGCTAGCGTTGCGGCGGGTGATAAGCATCGCGGGTGCAGGGGCAGTGCGCCGCTCCACCACGCGACCGCTCGTCATCCACTCAAACCACACCAGCGTCTATCAAATCAATACACTTAATATAAATGATGATCAATTATTGTCCTGTGCCAAATGTCAGTGTTCGCGGTCATAGAGTTTGGGTTATTACGTCAGTGAGTGAATCAGGATTTTTTATTTTTTAACGTTTTATTACGGGAAATATCTAGCCTACAATTTTAATTAAATCACATAATTTTAACAGAATGTACACCTCCAATCTACCTACACATGTAAACAAATAAGTTTTTATCATCACTACTTACATAGTATAAAACAAAGTCGTTTCCCGCTGTGTATGCTTACATCTTTAAAACTACGTTTTTACGTTCCTACCTTTTTACGTTTTTTTTAATAGATAGAGTGATTCAAGAGGAAGGTTTATATGTATAAGACACACAATAGTACAGAAAAGTCGAGAAAACACGCGGGCGAAGCCGTGGGCGGAAAGCTAGTATCTTATTATATTTCATTATCAAGTTTTAAATATACCTAGTTATTATAACTTCATTTAACCCCCGACGCAAAAACGACGGGCTGTTATAAGATTGACGTGTCTGTCTGTGGCATCGTAGCTCCCGAACGGATGAACCGATTTTGATTTTGTTTATTTTTCTGAAAGGAGTCAAAAGTGTTTTTAGCTAAGTTTAACGGTCGAGGTATAATGCAATTGTCGGGGTGTTTTAAATTTTAAATTGAATTGTCATATTATTCATATGTAGCAGGCAATAATCTTATACAATTTAATCTTAGCGTACCTGTTTTGATCAACCGGATAATCTTTACCGGGGATTTCCTATTTGGATCAGAACACTGATATATTTTAGATAATTAGTCTTAGATGATAAAAAATTTACTAACGTTGACTTGTCAAATTTGTAAAGGAATATACACTTTATTTTATGTCCAAATGAAAATGCTTATTTCTCAACATAAGTACTGCACAAGCAAGTTATACCTATAAGAAGCGAAAAGCGTCGCGACCGCTATGCTTGAACCCGGAGAGCAACGAACCTAACCTCGAGCTCGAGCGTGGCGGCAGCCGGGGCCGGTGGCACTACCACCAACAGAATTATAATCATTTATAATCCCTATGAAAAACACAAGCCCAATCTGCGGGTACTACGACAGTTCAATTTACATGTACATATTATCATCATCTACCTTTCAGCCAAAATTAGCCAAAGTTATTTTAGTATACGAGTTCTTGTGAAAACTAATGGTACTGGGCACTTTGCAACACAAGTACTATGGAAGGGTACCTAATGAACTACACCAAGTAGACCAACTTGCGTCTCAGTAACTTATTTGAAGATATTGAAGGGGGTGTCTTTGCAATTATGGATGAAAAGTCTCGATATTATGACAGAACTGCTTGGGACATAACTTAAAAGACCTCCTCCTTGTTATACATCCACCAGCAAATTACCCTTTTATATGCCCTTGTAAACAAAGGTACCAATATAATTCCGACTGAGGTCTTGACAGTAGTCAGATCACTGTCCCAGTACCACCAGTACCTAGGTACTGGTGGTACTGGGACAGGTCAATCACTGCCTGAACATATAAGTTATATTGTTCTTAGGTACGTAGTGACTGATATACATACCTTTCGATTGATCGGTATGTCTTGTGCAATTATTTAAGTCACTATTCCTCATGATAAAATCTTGGCAGTAGAAAGAGAACATTTCCCAACATATACATTTATAATAAGTACTTGTATCGACCTTGTTAACAAGGGTATCAGCAAGTGGAATAGTAGACTTAATAACTTTGGAACAATAGTTGTGTCTGTTGTCTGAGAGCTGAGCTAGTCTTGGGCAGCGGGCCTTCTGTCCGTCACCGGTAACTGCGCCCGCGCCCCGCGCCCCGCGCCCCGCGCCCCGCCAGCCGCTGGTACGCTGTTGCCCGGCAACCGCCTCCTCAACTTCCGCACCTCCCTCGTAATATCAATAAACTATCCCGTTTATTTTAAAATAGTTTTATACCGAACATTATTAGTCAAGTGGTAAAGCTATTAATTGTTATGATATTTCCACCTACACCACGCCGCGGCTCCGTTTTAATTTAACGTTGAGTGTTTTGTCGTGATATGTAGCGAATATTGACTCTTGCACGGAAAAACAGTGTATCTGTAGCAGCTTAGAGGGCAGTTGTCCCACTTAATTATCCTTAATTTTAGTTCCGGTGTTCCGTTTTAAGTATACAATGGTATAACGGAAGACCGAGACAGAACAAAGTATAAATTGTGTTGAATTTTCTCTAACAGTAGTGTATGTACCTCCTTCACCAGTACACAATAATTCCATCACTTGTTCTACTTCTAAACTCAACATTGACAACATCATAATTATATTTACTGGATAACATTTATATATTTAAATAGATCTTCATAAATATATGCCATTATATTTAGTAATTGATCTCACTTGATGAAATAATATTCGTAGTACGAGTAGTATATATTTTAGTGAACAATGTACAAGCCCCCGGCCCGGGTTGACTCCCTTAGCCGGGGCCGGCCGTGGTGTGTACTTAGTGCGTCAGTAACTGGTCACAGTTATCGCACTTTCGTGATGTAGATAAACCCAAGGACGCGCGGGGCACGAGTGCACGACAAGGCCGGCGGCGGCGCTACACTCGTAGGTACAAGAGCCCGCGGCCCTCACCGCGGCCCTCAGCACGCCCACTCACAACCACTTCGTCTTACTTACGCACTCCGTCACGAAACACGCATTTCTCGGCATGTACCAACTAATTGTAACTTTTCATATTCTACAACCCCTTACGATTACATATAAATTTATATATTCGCGGACTACGAAGACTGCCTGAGAGTAAAAGTCTTAGATATTGTGGAGCGCGTCGTCACATAACACCAGTAGCCAAACTCAAGCAGACCAAACATAAAAAAACTGATACGTGGTTTTTAAAATACTATTAATTTTAAATAGTGGTTCCACCATCGTAAACCACTCTTTAAGATTAATAGTATTTTTGACTACTCCCAACGCATATCTTCACTCTCACCATACTTACACAAACACACAGTAGGGTATGCTATTTTGCGGATAAAAAAAAGTTATCAGATGTCATAGCTTGGCTTGGCAACCCATTATACTAGAAATGGTTTCGATGGGATCATATATTTTTACATGCACACAGAAACGTTTGCAGACAGGCTAGTGCGCGTTTAGTAGTAATAGGCATTTAGATATTTTTTATGGACTATGGACTACTACTGGGCTGTGACTAGATAGTTGTTAACTATAGTTAGACGCGGTAGGTGGCGCAAAAAGTAAAGCCAGTAAGTAAGTTTAATCTCAATTTCTCAACGTGTCCTTTGTAATCCGCACGCGTAGCAGTCTTGCGTAGCAGTCTTGCGTAGCAGTCTTGCGTAGCAGTTATCGCGCTACGGCTACGAGCGTCTACGGCTACAGCAATCATTACGATGGTAGGGGTTTTATGACGCACATCCTCAACACTAAGGGTTGTTAACAATTTGCTAGCTCAAGGTCAACCCTATTATTTTTAAAGAAAGTACAAATCTAAAACACGCACATCTGATGAATGTAGTGTTAAATTAGTGGCGGGCATTTAAATTGTTCTAACAATCCAGTTGGTAATGACATGAGTAATGTGTATAATGTTAATAAACTGTCCTAATTAAGCGAGTATATTGCCGTAATTAACTACATTGAACTTGGTACGTTATGTTAAGTACTTTTTTCACTCACACACATTATTCACACTATACAAAATCTATGATGGTTTGCTCGACATCCATAGGTCCTCGGGATCCCGCAGAATATCAGCGCTAGGATACAACATCCTGGCACATGCTGAGCTGGACACCCTTTTGGTGCGGTTGGACACACACATATAAGTACAAGAGTCATATAGTTATTTTTGTTTTATATTTATACATAGGTCTTAGTTGTTTTTCGTATTGTATGTGTGAGTGTTGTTCCAAATAAACGATTTTTCTTTCTTTCTCTTTCTTTCATTGTGCTGTGGCTTGTGCCGCCTACCTACTACATTGGTACATCCCGGACACGGCTCTTTAAGCATCTCTTATGAAGCGCGAACACCTCAGCCGCTATATATATGAACACAGCTATAACAGTAACACGGACAACACTACAGTGGCCGGCCTCCTACACCACTGTTCTACCGAGCCTGTGTGAAACTAATGTGATCAGTTGAAATGATTTTTGTATAAAACAGTAAGCTGTGATTTTATTCAATCACAGCTCACTGCTAACAGCTAACAGGCGCGGACAGAACGCACGCTCCCGCGAGCTCGCGCACTGGGGCACCTGCACTAGTTGTATTATAACAACTCCAATCTTTGCGGGTAAGCTGATGGATAAATAACTTTCAAAGAAATTTATGAAATTTAAAATACAAAAATAATAACAAGTTTGGTACTTAATTACGTTGAGGTATGAAAATATATTCTGAAAGTGTTACAACGTGACACAACTATCGATTGCGACACGTGAGCGGTGACCCGCTATAAAAGCGCGTCATGAATCGCCATTCAAATAGAACAACAGCTCTATATAAGTCGCACTCGGAAACGTTTCCTCGAAGACAGACCTCTGTTTACCCTCGTTGTCGTGCGTGTGGCGCTTGCGCGATGACGTACCGCAGTAGTGGCGAGCGTGGACTAACTGACGTAGGTGTGCGGCCCGGCGCGGTGCTTACGACCTGTAGGGGCCGCGCGCCGCCGGCCGGCGCTGACCACCGGCCGACACGCGGCTCAGTGATCGTTAGCCGTCGACCGAACCGGCCGCGCCGCCGCGACCCCGCGCCTCCACCTGCTCGCCGCTGACCACAACACAACATGTAACGCACCGCCATGCCGCCCAAGCCCACCGAAGACACGAGCGCCTTTACGGTTATCAATAATGGGGAGGGCGCAGCGAACGAGCTGGAGCCCGCGGCGGGCGAGGCGCCGCCGCTGCCGCGCCACGTGAACGTGGTGAAGCCGCTGCAGCACCTCGGCAGCGCCGCGCCGCTCGCGCCCCATGCACCGCCGCCGCCCGACGTGGTCGCACCGCACGACACACACACTATACTCGACCCCAGGTTCTCCCGGGCTCTGGATTTTAAGCTTCGACGACTCAAAGAAAAGGAAATTCTGCAAGCCAACCTCCGTCGGCCAACGCGGTATCGTTCTAAGAACGACACCCTTGCTGCCTCTAACCCTAACGTTAGCACGAGGGAGCAGGCACTGCCCAAGATCCTGAGTCGGTCACACCCGCGCATTAATATCATTGAACCGGAGAACGAAAAAAAATATTCATTCAGAATGGACAAGTCCCCGTCACCGGGGCGCAAAGTACGATCCCGAAATGCGCCGGTCACAGATGGGGACAAACCGCGGTTCGTTACGACAGTTAAGAGCGGACAGTTCTTGCTACCGCCGCCGGAGCTCGCGCGGGTCCTGGGGCTGGAGACACTGTACCCGGCTGACGAGAGAGACAAGGTTGTGTATTCGTACTCTAGCAAACCAAAAGCGGTGGCTCCACGAACCAAGCGATCAGTTCAAGCGAAAAAGGAGAACATAATGCCGAACGGTGATACGGTGGAGAACAAGCGGCGCGTGCACGCGGGCGCGGGCGCGCTGTTCAGCGGCGTGCGCGCACTCGTGGCCAGCGTGGTGGGGCTGCGCCCGGCCGCGCCTCCGCACAAGTATGTCATACTATGTCAGCTCAATCGTTTCTACGGTTAATTCATTGCTGCGGGAATGCCTCACCATCCTTGCACTTATCTCTAATTGTTTATTAGCCGCGATACAAAGTAAATAATGCTATTAGTGATGTGTCTTAAGAGTGGGTGGTGGAGTGGAGGCGCAGTAGCAGGGGGCGGCGCCCGCCGTGACCGACGAGGTCAACAACACTCGACGGCTTCCGCTCCATAGTCCTCTCCATTCTGTTATCTTATCTCGCCTTTGATTTGTTTTTATTACTTATACTTCTTTTTATTACTTTAATTATTGCTTGGTGTGTGGAAAACTCGATGTCACTGATCATAAAAAAATGCCGCGTTATAAACTTCACTAAAAACAAAAAGCCACTGGACTGTCCTTATCACATTAAAGGTGTCACAGTAGATAGAGTTAAGGTAGAGCGCGGTTGAGGTTTTCCTAACTACGTCACGTTTGACACAACTATGTCATTATGACCAGATTTGCAGTAAAGCTAATCATATGCTGTGTTTTGTACTTCGAACCGCTGGACCATTCAAACGACCATGTTCCCTAATAACATAGTATTACTGCCTAGTGAGAAGTATAACTTATTACTGTTCATCGGTATGGGCTCCCACTTACAGGACCCACATTGATCGAATAGAGGCAGTTCAGAGGAGGTTTGTTAGAGGACTATGCTTTAAATACCAGATCACGACAGTCGACTTGAGAGTATAGGTACAATTGTTAGTCTAGAGAAAAGGAGGTGGATAACTCACTCACTGGCACTCTGCACTAAATTGTAAATGGCTCTTGACAGTAACTTGTTGGTCAGTTAATATACCAACACGATCCGTGCGCTCTCCACAACTTTACTATAATCACTAGGGTTTATTTTCAGAGTCTCTTCTGAGTTTAGGAACATCAAAACTATTAAAATTCTCTACTGTACCGTCGTCCGCAGTCACCTCGAGTATGCCTCTCAAGTGTGGAATCCTAATTATAACGTATACATCAATAGACTGGAGAGAAAATTTCTGAGGCGCATCCAATACCGTTCTAAAACTTATTCCCCTACTTATCTCCATCGTTGCAAAAGATTCCATATACTTCCTCTCTCTGAACGGAGAAGAATTGCAGACTTGGCATTATTATCAAAAATTGCGAACGGTTCAATTGAACTTCCCGAATTAGTGAACAAAATTTGTCTACGAGTCCCTTCCACCTTTCAGCGTAATCCACTCTTATTGTTTACTCCTGCGACCCGAACAAACTACAGGCAAAATTCTTACATAATAAGAGCGTGTCGTATGTACAATGCGGTCTGTAGGGACATCGACATCGATATTTTTAACACTACCACCATGAAATTAAAAAAGGCTATGTAGGTATTATGTTTGAAACTTCATCTTTAACCTTTGTAAACACCTTATATACCTAAAATAACTATTTTTAGCTTCAGATCCACACATAAATTCATGTCAGCGTGTTCTGAATTCAAAATTTGAACCACCATGCACCAGTAGGTATCTGCAATTCTAACTTCCATGACAATAAAAAGCCTTTAAATACTTTTTTAAACTTTGCCATAAATACTTTATACTCCAACTCCAACCCTGGTATTACGAGATGCATTTGTCGCTCGAATGCGTTCAATAACAGCGTTACATAAACCGATCAATCCGGAGATAAGTCTTACGATAGGCCAGATGCATCATCTGATACCAATTTATGTGAGATTCATATTGAAATCGTTGAGCAATTAGGTTTATGTGCGCGTGTTTTTGCAATATTTCACATCTACTGTTATCTGATTGATTCTGAGCTATTTGTAACTAGGTACAAGATATTACCTACACGTAAATATTATTTAGTACTAAAGGATCGGTGGCAAAAATTTTACTAGAGTGTGGAATGGTTCTATCTAAAGTAATCTTTTAGGTTATTCATAGGTCATCCATAGGTTATTAAACCTAGATATATGGCATGAATATCGATATAGTTGATATCTTTGATTATCGGCAGTGTCTGTAAATTTTTTAATAATGTATCCATTTCATCCCATTAAGCGATCTCCACCGTAATCTGTCAAAATCAAAATCCCATTAATTGTAGGTATTAAAATTTACTCGTCCTCTTAAAGTTTACCTAGTCTGAGTTTTGACTCTTCTTCTCCAAGGTCCTTCCCCAAAGGTAGTCTAGATATATCCTACTCCAAGGAAAACAGGTATACCAAAATTCATCAAAATTGGTTCAGTGGTTTGGGCTTGAAAACGCAACAAATAGACTGACACACAGAATTATTGGCGCATTGAAAATATTAATTTGGATTAGAGTAACTATAATAATATGTAGTTTACAGTTACAAAGTTGTAACGTTTTGACTGATTTTCCTATATAAAAACTATCCTAATTATCATTGAAATAAAACTACTTTTTACGGATTTTATCGCGTTAAATTGATTATTTTAAATTCCCGACGTTTCGGATCCTTTACAGGCAGTCCACCCGTGACCATGGATGCTGTAAAGGATCCGAAACGTCGGAAATTTAAAATAATCAATATAACGCGATAAAATCCGTAAAAAGTAGTTTTATTTCAATGTCTGATATTCGCGTAAGTGTTAGAAACCAGTATATCCTAATTATCGTCAAATTTATCCGTCAGATAAAGTTATCTGATTATTGAAAAAATCGCTCCTTAGTGAATAGATACGTTATTTAGATCCTTTATTAGGATTCTGACTCACAAACTCTTTGTAAACATACCTACGTAGGTATAAGTTACAGTACATTAGAAGTACTCCTTTATTAGGTCCCTGGTTCCAAGGGCTATTTATTCCCAGCAATTTCAGTCCAAGGCCAAGGCATAATAAGTTTTGCCTGGGAGCGGTGAAAGGAGATGACTGCGCTGCGCTTCGTTGGGTTTTGACCTAGTCGTTATATCTTTTGTTAGGTAGGCTTAATGCTTAGGGTAAAATAGTACTTATACCATAACTAGTTATGCCTTGCAGTTTCTTTTCAGATTTCAGCTGCTTTTATTTAAAAAAAACTTAAATTTATATGTTGTTAATACATTCAATGATTATCTTTTCTGATTTAGTAATGGATCAATTTATAATTACATTTTATCATCTATCAGAGCAAAAAATTTAGGTACGTCTGCCTGAAGTCTGAAGAAATAATATAGTTGAATCTACCTTCAGTTGGACTCTTGAACTTGAACGACATAACCAAACCCCAGTGTTCATCAAGATCAAAGGAAAAATCAAGTTGTCAAACATTTTTTTTGACAGACAGATATTTCATGACATTTTTGATGCATAGGTATAGCAAATGTCATTTTTTATTTCGAAC
>OY292519.1:0-173474 GCA_958496365.1 Subacronicta megacephala
GTTGCATTTGCTCGGAATATTGCTGTACCATTTAGTGCATTCTCGGTTACGCGAAAGCTCGCTAGGGTTTTTTCAAAGCGCGGTCGATTGTCATTCACGTCGAGAACGGTAACGGGCAGAAGTCGAGAAACGGAATGTTGGGGCATGCCTAGATCATATACTGTTATGTTTAGATAATATTCGCTTTCTCGTTCGCGATCTAAATAACCAATTACCTGAAGCTCACCCGTGTCCGGATCAATACGAAATGCGGAGTCAGCATCACCGCCGGAGATGCCGTACACAAGTAATCCATTATAGCCAAGATCACGGTCACGGGCTCGTAGCTTAACTAGTGATGTACCGAGTGCGACTGATTCGTTAACCTTTACTTCTACTGGAAAATCAAGGAATTCAGGAGCATGTAGATTCTCGCCGTAACGAGAGGGAGCTAGTGAGAATTCATCGGTAAGGTCGAGGGGTGCGTTGCTGCGCTCGGCCGCCGCCAGTAGGTCAGTGAGGCGGCGCGCCACGCCCGTGTCGCGGCACTCCAGCGCGCCCGACTCGGAGCCACTACCGCCACTGCTCACTAGGTGTAGAGTCAGGGATGTGGCATCGGCAAAGTGCGTCCCATCAGTAGCGGTCACATTGAGAAGCCTCGAGTCGGCGCGAACGTCGCCCAAGTCACAGGAGAGAGTCATGACTCCGGTGCCCGCGTCCAGCGCGAAGCAGTTGTCTTCGTTACCACCGATGATGCGGTATGAAACCACGTCTCCAGCGTCGAAGTCGATTGCAGACAGGGTGACGATCTCAGAGCCGATGGCGAGGCGGCGCGGCAGATAACCGACGCAGTCGACGCGTTCAAACTGCGGCCGGTTGTCGTTGACATCCTCAAGCCGCACCACGAGCCGCATCTCGGCCTGCCTGCGGTACGGCACCCCCCAGTCGCTGGCTCTTATCCGTAGCGTGTATTCGCGTCGCATACTTTCGTAGTCCAGCAAGCGAGCTGTACGGACAGCCCCCGAGAAGTGGTCAACGTCGAATGGGACTGGTTGAAGATTGGCGATGCTGTATGATATGTATGCATTATCTCCCGAATCAGCGTCCCTAGCGATGACCCTTGCCACCACAGCACCACTAGGCCCGTTTTCATGGACCGTCACCTCTGTAACTTCCTGTTCAAAGACGGGGTCGTTGTCGTTCGAATCTAGTACAGTTATTTTCACTTTGGCAGAAGACTGTTTGCGGGTGCCGGCGTTACCTTGATCTATGGCCGACACCGTGAGCGTATAAAGTGCTTTGTTCTCGGCGTCGAGGGGTACAGCAGTATACAATACTCCCGTGTCCGGGTTAACATAGAATTCTTCGCCTTCGTTACCTCCTACAACTTCAATATAGACACGTGCGTTTCGTCCCTCGTCGCGATCGCTCACTTTGAGTCTGATAACTGGCGTGTTCGGGGGCACAGTCTCCGGTATGCTCGCCTCGTACACTTCTCTACTGAACACCGGCGCGTTATCGTTGGCATCCACGAGCGTGACCGGCAGAGTGAGGTAGGAGGCGCGCGGCGGGTGGCCGGCGTCCTGCGCGCGCAGCGTCAGGTTGTACCCGCCGGGCGCGCTCTCGCGGTCCAGCAGCGCGTGCACCAGCACGTCGTACTGGCCCGCCTGCGCAGACGCGCGCACGCGGAAGTGCCCATCCGGGTCGCCGTCCACTATGTCGAGGTTTGCGATACGCCCGTGTTCGCCGGAGTCGTCGTCCCTTACCGCCACGATGGCGTAGATTTCCGCAGTGGAGTTTTCAACTAGCTCAGGGATGCGTCGTACTTGTAGTTCAGGGGCATGTAGATTGACGCGCTCCACCCGCACGGCGACGGTGGCGCGCGCGGCCGGCGCGGCCTCCCTCCGCGCCAGCAGAGACGCTCGGTCGCGAGCTAGCACTGCGAACTTATAATGCGTGCTCTCCGCCGCGGATAGTGGGCGGGTTATAGTGATCACACCAGTGGTAGGGTGGACAGCGAAGCGGTCAGTAGGCTCTGCGAGGCTGTAGTAGATCTCGCCGTTGAGGCCGAGGTCGGCATCCTCGGCGGTGACGCGCGCGATACTGGAATGTAGGGGTGTGTCTTCCGGTACGATGGCCTCGTATTCGGTAGGGTAAAACAGCGGACTGAGATCGTTCTCGTCGGCGATGCTGACGGCCAGCACGGCGTCGGCCTCCAGCTGCCGGCCGCCAGGCAGCTGTGCGGTGGCGCGAACGTCGAGGCGGTAGAAGTCACGGCGCTCGCGGTTGAGAACGTCAGCGTGGCCCGCGCGCGTACGTATAGACAGGAAACAGAAGTCACCGACGGTTCGCTCCTCCGCCTTAAAGAATTTGTCCTTGTCGCCGTGGCGAATGCGAAAGCGTACGCGCGCGTCTTGTAAAGGCAGGTGCACACCCAGCGGGTCAGCGGCGGGCGGCTGCAAGGCATACGTGCGCGGCGGACTGTTTTCCGGAATGCTTAAGTTGTAGAGGGCGCTCGTGAAGCGCAGGTCCGGGGCTGGCCCGGGTGCAGGCCCTGGGCCGGGCTGGGCTGGGTCGCGGGGAGGGCCGGGCCCGCCGCTGGCGCTCCACACCAGCCCCCACAGCGCTGCCAGCGCCAGCCACGCGCGCACGCCACGCAACGCGCCACACATCGTGCTGCCAAACTGAAATAATAAAATGCTTTGAAAATAATACCTACCAACTGCCACAACATAATCAGTACCTAAGTAGGTACTTATGCAACTTTAATAAGTAGATAAAAATGGACGAAGTCGCGGGCAGAAGCTAGTAAGTAGATAAAAATTAACTACAGGTAGGGAATGTATTCCAGACAAGTTTTTGTATTATCATTGTACATACATATTATTAGTAGATTATTCATTTAAAATTCTATTTTTTTTTATTTATTACTTAAGTATTATGTAAATGGCTGGAACAAATAAATGAAAGAAACAAGTTATTTTGTAAATCGCGTTGCTTCAAATCTAGAGCTTTAATATTTAGACATTTTAGGAACTAGAGAAGTACGTGTTATTATTACATATAAGTATAGTTCTTTATCTTATCCTGGGAATTTACATCGTCAGCATCGTAAAGTAAAAAGGGAAGGTCGTTCCTTATTCAATTTCCGGAAGATGATTCGAACCATTGATTTATAGATTTCACAGATTATAGATTTAACAAAGATTAAGATTACGAGTATTAAGTTATTTTAGTGAAGGAAAAATACGACCGCGGGCAGGATTCGAACCAGCGTCTTCTGGTTAAGTACACCAGACGCTATGACCGCTAAGCCACCGCAACTCCCACCCGCCATGTCGTTTATGTGTGTCAGACTTATGTGTGCCTTCACATTTTTTATTTACGTCTTTGAGGCGACGTCGCCTCAACGTCGTGGCGGGTGGGAGTCGCGGTGGCTTAGCGGTCATAACGTCTGGTGTACTTAACCAGAAGACGCTGGTTCGAATCCTGCCAGCGGTCGTATTTTTCCTCCACTAAAATAACTTAATAATCTTTGCATGGAAAATGCCTAAAAAATACAAAAAGAAAGATTAAGTTTTTGTTTATATTGGAGGTATTTACCTCATTAAGCGTGTGTGTGTGCGTGTGAGGAGGTGCGCGGCGCGCGCGCAGCACTGGTCACGCACTCAGAGATAGCGGCTCGCGCATCCCCGCCCGCAAACCTGCGACAGACATACAACATGCATTACATCCGGTTGACTTGGACCACACAGGCACAGTGTGCTAGACAGCACAGTATTAGGACTCGGGCTTCGCCTTGCAGTAATACCTACTTGCAGCAGTACCTACTATCGCGCGGTACGTAAACACGCGATAGGGCTGCCCAGGTATTTTACTCGGTGGAAAAAGCTAAACACCTACATATTTAAAGAAACATTAAATTAAATTATAAAAACTCCTTTTTTTTTAATCGGTTAAAATAAACCTGAAAAACTACTTGGGACTTGCGGTCTGTTCGTGCTTGTACCAAAAGTCAACTAAGTAGCGATGCGACGAGTCGCACGATGACACGAGTCACGTGTACGGGCGACCCCCCCCCCCCCCGCATCGTTCTTCTTCTAACCAACGTAAACTGGAGTACCTAGTTGGCGGGCAGTACGCCGTGGCTTCGATTCCCCCGTGTTCCCATCGATGGGTTTCAGTTTAAATCGTCATTCTTATTCAATCAAAACATTAACAAGTCGATCATAAACATAACATCAGCTTTTTTATCTGTTAATTTCTCGACAATACCACATTTTGTGTGACGTAATTTTTTTCAAGTTATGCCTGTAATATTAGGTATTCTTTGGTTATTACGCATGATATTAATCAATTTGTAGAAACTACCTCATTAGTATAGTGGTCCTTAGCGCGACTGCTACGCTAGACGTCTTGGGTTGGATGCCCAGGTCGAGCAAAGTGTAATGTTAATTTTCGTAAATAAAGATATAAAATTGTGTTGGTCGGGAGTTTGTTACGTCGCTTCTTCCTCCCAGCTAAAACACAAACAGGCGGTGAAGGGCGTGCGTGTTGGGGGCGGCTGTCTCAAATGTAAGAAATGACGTTCAAAAAGTACTGCCTAGTAGTCTGTCTTCAATAAACAATTTTTACTTTGCTTTGACTTTGTTATTGGGGTTTCCTATGAAATTGTCAGTAGCAGCTCCGAGTTTGGATATGAGCCCGGAGAATGGCAATAGGCTCGCCCCCAATTACACGGGACCAAAAAATATACCAGCGATCTGTGGGTGTACATTAAGTACACCTCTCTAACCCCTTCTTATTTCCCTTTGGGGAATACAGACGATATAATAACTATGTCAGAAATAATATGTCATATTTGGTCGTACTTAACCTAAATCCTCGAAATTTAAAATGTGAGCTACTGCGTTTATAGGTACTCTTACTTAAAACTAACTCGTACTTAAAACTGGCCAAAAAACATGAAACCTCCATGGTGTCCATACAGTTCGCACACTATATTTAATAATAATTTAAGAACATACATAACTAAGAACATTCACGTATGCCCCATAGGTACTGACATATATTTAAGTTATGTCTCGAATTGGAATATTTAATCCATTTGGCATCTATAAGAATAGAAGAAGGATATCTGTTTATATCTGACTTTTGTAAACTTTTCACAACTCTATGCGGATTTTGATGAAGGCAAGAGGATACATTCCATGGCATGGCGGTGCGCCAATAAGTCAAAACCCCAAAAATGAGCTATACTCATTGGTGAATATTGACAATTCATATGGCGCAATGTTATTACTAGGACCGTACCTACCAAAGGGTATAAATATACGGCTACTTCATCGACTCTCCTCATTCTCATCATTTTTGCGTGATGTAATTCCAAGAACGGGGTGAAAGTTTTGCGAATATTATGGTTATCGCATTAATTTTTTTTTTGTTAGGTACTGTTATTTTATCAAATGCTGCATTATGTTGGCTCAGAATAGCTCTCTCCTGATTTAGTTTAAAGTGGTGGTACAGTCGCCAGCAGGTCAAGGTATACAAAACTGTCAAATTTCTCCAAATTATTTTAAACCTTAAATTGTTGAAGATAAAGTTCAAAATCAACTGAGAAAACTTTGTCATTTTGTGGTAACTGGATGTGCTGGCCACCGTACATGTATCTATTATAATATGAGGAACATTCACGACTGCAATATTATTGTCATTGTCTGCTACGGGACGTCGTAGCGCCGGCGCCGTAGAAGCAGCGCGGCGGGCGCGGCGTAGCAATTGCTAGCTATACGGTTTCGTACACTTGTTGTTTTAGTGGTGTTCGCAAAAACTGTCAGATCGTAAAAACTATGTTTTAGAAGTTTTTTTTTGTGTCTCTTAAGGTTGTCGAAAATGTAGTGATTGCACCTCTTTCACATCGAATTGTTAAGGAATGAAAAAGCATTGGAAACATCTGGTTTCTGTATTTAAGATTATGTATTTACCTTAAGTTATTGAGAATTTATTGATTTATTAAGAACTCATTACTATAGTGAGTAATTCTCTGTCTAAACAGAATTAAAATCGGAGATGGTGGCCCAGCCAGAAAAAGCCACACGTTTTATTGCTATTGTATAAGATACTAGCTTTCCTCTTTAGACTGCCTGGTTAGTCTAGTGGTCCTAAGCGCGACTGCTACGCTTAGAGGTCTTGGGTTCGATCCACAGGTCGAGCAGTATTATTGGGTTTTTCTAGGAAATTCCCAGTAGTAGCTCGGAGTCTGGATTTGTGCCCGGTTAATGGCAATAGGCTAAGCAGCATACCGGCGAAATGTGGGTGTACATTAGTACACCTCTGCCTAACCCTTTGGGGAATACAGGCGTGATGGTATGTTTTTTATGTTATGTTACTAGCTTTCCGCTCACGGCTTCGCCCGCGGGGTTTCTCAGCTTTTCTGTACTATAACATGTATGTATTATACACATAAACCTGCATCTTGAATCACTCTATCCATTGGTGAGAACAGCATGAAAATCGGTGTAGTAGTTTTTGAGTTTATCGTAAACAGACAGACAAATGCGGCGGAGGACTTTGGTTTATAATCTGTAGTGATAGTGATATTAAGCTGAGTCTACTGTGTGAGTGTTACTGTGACATCAGTTTGCACGGACACTTCTCATTACAGGTGTGTGCTGCTTTCCACCAGAGATCAGACTGTGATACCAATAATGATGTATGTACACATGATAATATTAAATTGTTAAAATCATTCATTCATTATACCAGTTATCCCGCAGGATAATAAATAGCTTATGTTAATCTGAAATAGTTTAGCTGCCTAATAGTGAAATAATTAAGTATTAAAATCTGTTCTGTACTTTTAGAGTTTTTCAATTACAAACAAATCTCTCCTCTTTATTCATTCGATACCTATTTATACATTCAATGCCATACAGAGGAGCCGAATTACGTCAGAATTGACCAGAGTTGCTACGTGTAGGAACAGAACAGTTAAAGAACTAGGGGACAGAATGGGCGCTAGGCTACCAAAGCGTTGGCTGGAAACACTGCGTAATTATGAAACTCTTTATATTGTCATAAGAACGAATCAGGTTATAGTCAATTTATATGAACATGCGTATGCACCTCAAGTTTGAAATTAGGATTATATTATTTATCATTTTAATATATTTATTTACGCTAGCTGGCGCTTGCAGTTTCACTCGAATCCTAAAAGGGCTATTTACTTATTTCTGTGTGACAAAAGTAGTCTTTAATGTCTTTACTCAGGATACAATGTACGATACAATAAATTGCTTGAAGTCAGTTTTCTCTTCGAAACCAACAGGCACTAATTAAATCCATATGAGACCAATTAGGAGGTTAGTATATTCCATCAGTTAAAAGAATAAACTATTAAAAGCATTCTATGAATTTCTTTCCATTGCATAAATCAATTCAGTAGTTTATCGTTTAATACGTGTTGAAACACAGGCGAAACGACAGACAAGCAGACGGACAAACATGAAAAAATATAGATATGACTGTGTTATCTTCTCTTAGTCCACCAAATATACTGAATACTCAATAGTTTATCGCATTCTAATGTAAAATGTGAACAGGTGTTATGGTTTAACATTAATGTAACAATTTATGGACCCCGTCGGGCACAGCAAAGCTTTAGGTAATAGTTTAGTAGATGAGAGGAGTGCGTCAAATTATAATTATTAGAAACTTCTTAGTATTATTTATATATATTTTATATATAATTTACATAGGTACTTTGTTATAGGATACTCCGATCAAATAAAAAGTAAAGATGGAACTTTGTGAACAAAGAAGTGAGGCCGGCTAAAACTACGCCATGCCGTCTACAACACACAATTACACGCACACACGTATACCGAAACTACGCCTTATCTTGTCAGTCGAGCTTTCGTTAGCTCGATATCTCGACTGACAAGGCGTAGTTTTAGGCGGCATCACTTCTTTATTCGCAAAGTTCTCTCTTAACTTTTTATTTGATCTGAGATAGGATATTTAATTTTATATAATTTATTTTCTCTTTATATAAGTTTAATTTTTAGTTTATTATTATCGCACGTTTAATAATAGACTGATCAATTACGGTTTAGGTCCTAAGCGAGAAAAAGTCCATTTTAGTATCAATAATTAAATAATTCAACAATCAACTATTCTTACAATACATAATTAATTATTCTAAAGCTATTTTCATGGACTTATAAGTAGGTACTTTCAAGTCAAACCAGTTGTAACAACCAGCTTTTTTTGCGTTAGGTCAGTCTAATATTAAGCGTATGTTATGTATTATTTAATTAATTCTTCATTTATTTTATGTATGATTTATTAATTTATTATTATTTAACTGTTTAATAATTATAATGTATGTTTTCTTTATTTTTTTCCTATAAAGTATATAGGATCGGTAATGTTTTTACATTCGTTTATTATGGGTATATTAAAATAATGAGTCTATTGTGTAGTGTATGAGTACCAAGGATTTGTCATTATGTATTCACCGATCCTGTAATAACATTTCTTTATCAATCGCTTTTTTAATTTGTGTGTGAATATATAAATCTTTTTTTTTTTTCAGTTCTAATTTCTTCTTACGATTTGCAAATGGCGTTCTGTCATTTCTGCCTACCCCTATGGGAAAAAGGCGTGCGTGTATGTATGTATTTTTTTCTGGTAGCTTATAATAATTTTTTAGTGACATGATGACTAGGGGCTAGTTGAGTGTATTGTCAGGCGGAATTTTTAAATTTTAATCGTGTTCTGTTTCGCGTTTTGTGTAAAAGCCTTGGTGTTGGTGTGCAAATGAACATAAATATCCAGTATGTACCTATATGCAGGGTAAACTTTATATTGTTTTTTAAAATAGGGTTTTTATAAATATATCTGTTTGTTGTAAGTTTTCTAAAATCTGAACTAGTATTTTTTTGCGCTGTAAAGAGTCTAGGTGTGTCTGTATTAAACCCACATAACTATTCCGCAGCTAAGCCATGCACAAGAATACCCAGGGCCGTTTGCAGATTTGTGGGTTTTTTTCACCTGACGCAGGGAATACGAGATTTTAGACAGTTTTGATGAGATTTTTTGTATGTGTGGCTTCCAATTTATATTGGTGTCTGTTTATGGTTAAGCCGAGTAAGTTTGGTGGTAATTAGTTAAGATTTAACAAAGTTCATTTCAAGGTTGTCTTCATTCATCCATGTTATTGTTTTTGAAAGTATGGCGTTAACAGGTTTGCTTTGGTAGCGAACCTGTAAAGGGTATTATTTAAATTAATGCTATCCTGTAACATCGTTCGTAATAACACACATGGTCCCTCTATGGTTTGTGGGAGATCGTATAATAGATACGAATAGCAGACAGCCAACAGCTCTTCCTTGTGGTATTGAGGCGTTAGACAATTTGATTCTAGATTGGAAGTTTTGTAGTTCGTTTGTTTTGTTGATAGATAATTCTATTTCTACTTGTTGTTTATTTTTCAGGTAAGATTTAAACCATCCATTAGAATTGCCACGGATTCCTATACTGTACCTACCTATAGCTTATTCAGTACAATAGTACTGAATATAGCTTATTCAGTACAATAGTACTGAATAAGCTATGACTAATGAATAAGAAATGACTAAGGTCTACAATAAAGTACAATATGGAATACCATTTTGTACTTTATTGTAGATCTTAGTCATTTCAAGCAATACGCCTATGGCATATTTCTTATTGGTAATTATATTAAGGGCTTCCTTTATAGGTATACTAGCTTCCCGCCCACGGCTTCGCCCACGTAGTTTCTCGGCTTTTCTATACTAAAATATGTATGCATTATACATATAAACCTTCCTCTTGAATCACTCTATCTATTAAAAAAAACCGCATCAAAATCCGTTGCGTAGTTTCAAAGATTTAAGCATACAAAGGGACATAGGGACAGAGAAAGCGACTTTGTTTTATACTATGTATGTAGTGATAGTGATGTATAGATCGCTAAAGATGTTGATCGATTTTTACGAAAGCCATTTTGGCATTCGTCAAATATTTTATATTTCTCACAGAAGGCATAGGTAGGTACGCGATTACACATTGCTTTTTCAAAAACCTGTTGGTAGCAGTTGGTAGTAGAGCTTAATTGGTCGGTAGTTGTTAGGGTCTGTTTTACTAATTTCTTTTTGTGGATGGGTTTTCTACAAAGACTATTTGGTTTTTTAATGCGTTTTTAGTTGTTTGGGGAAACGCCTTCTTATATTAGAAATGGCGAAACTTATATTGTTATTCTTCTGCTAGCCAACCCGACAGACGTTGACCCATATAATTATGGTATCGGTTAATGATTATAATTAGTAGGTATACCTAGATTTATATGGGTAGTACTTAATTTCAATGATTTGGATTATAATTATTTATTTATTGTATTACATGGCGTTGGTCGGCTCTGGAGGTTATCAGTATGAATATTATGAGATACCTATTACTGTAACGAGTTGTTGGGCGAACAGACAAAATATCTACGTAGTGTGTAGATGTTTATGGTGATTACATGTAAGTGGAGCGGCTGTTACGGTCGGCCGATGATGAAGCGACACAGAGAGGTGTGCGGTAGGTATGACGTCACCGGTGACGGTGACTCACGCACGCGCGATGCTTTGTGTCGCCGGCGCGGGCGCCACGGGTCGACGAGCGGCGCGCGGCGCGGCCGGCGCTCGCGAGTCGCGCTGATAAGTAACGTCGCGTTGTGCTTGCATCGGCGCCGGGCGTCGTGACTTCGTGAGCTATCCGCCGAAGACGCGCCGATCGTTACCAACACGTCCTGGGTTCACGTTACGTGTGCCGGGCGGGACAGGTGTTCACAGTAAGCTGTTTGCGATATAATACCTAACTATGCAAATTTTTTAAAACACATAGTAGGTATGTATGCTAGAGTAGTGAGATCATTTATTTTGTGCAATAAACATACATTTTCCAATAACTGCGATCAGTTCCTTCATTGAAGTTATTAAGAAGTTATACTGAGCCTACACCGTTCAGTATAGGGCCTTATACTTATGACTGTCGGTCGTCTAAATAATGTGGAGAACAACTTAAAATGATGTGAGCGTGGCGAGCGCTCAGGTCATCGGCCTCGCCTCGATCGTCGACTGCTGTAAATGCCAATAAAGATACTGTGAGTCCGATTAGAATTTAGAATAATATAGCTTTCTAACTACCTCACTCCTCTAGTCTGACTGCCTCAATAGTGTAGTGGTTCCAATATCGGCTGCTACGCTAAGGTCCTGGGTTTGCTTTTTAGATCGAAGCAGTCTTATTGAGTTCCTCTATGAAATTCTCAGTAGCAGCTTGGGTTCTAGATTCGTGCCCAGATAATGGCAATAGGCTCGCTCCCTATTACATGGGACCTAAACATACCAGCGAAGTGTGGGTGCACATTAGTACGCCATTGCCTAACTTTCGGGGAATACAGGCGTGATGGTATGTAGGTCATACAAACCTTATCAGTCATACGTGTCTATACTTCAGCACAATTTGATAAGCCTAAGTAGGTAGGTATATTATAGCAATCAATCCTTTGTTATTTACTAAACTCGTTGGTAAAGGTTTACGCTTGCCTAAATGTTTTAAGATTTTGCAAGTACGTAGTCAATTTATTTAATTATCTGACAAAAAAAGCATGATAGGTTAGTACAACAAAAAATAGTTTCTTTTCATTTACTCAGTTTTCAACTGTGAACCGTTTGGCACAAATATGCAGGTCTGATGACACAACAATATAATGCAGACTAGGAGCTAACCTGATGATGGAGCTAAGAGAACTGTTCAACTGTTTGCGGTGGCTACTTCTTGTTTGGGGATATGTCGTTTGTGCACTTTTTTAGCCCTAGCATAGCTATAGTAACAGTTATTGTAAAGTACTAGTGGATAGGACGTACAACTTCCACACAAAAAAATAATAACTTTATGACTAAGAAAGTTTTCGACTCGCGAGACCAAAAGGAAACCCTCCTTTTGGTCTCGCGAGTCGAAAACTTTGTATTCCTAGGTCAAAGAATTAGGTAGTATGTACATTGAACGTGGCAGTGCTGCCACTCTTCTGGGCACGTTACCCGAGGTCAGCAATGTGGAGGAGTAAATATGCACTTAGCTACTTCGCGGGCTGGGCGGGACTATGAATGTTTGTATTTCGTACATTTCATATGCCTAAACAATGATTTCTGACAATTCCGCGAATATTAGACATTGAAATGAAATAAACTGATAAATTAACTAACTAATAAACTGCCTCACTATTCTAGTAGTCCTAAGCGTTACTGCAATGCTAGACGCCTCGGGTTCGGATTTTAACAAATGTGTGTTGTCTTTCGATTTGTCTTGATCCAAAGAGTATCGTACGTCTAACGGTTTATGATATTACAGTAAATATAATATTACAAACTCAGGACGAATAGAAAGCGTACGGTGTGCAACTGTCAAATAAAGGGATGGATAGGTAGAGACCTACAATTTATGTTTTGTTTCATCAGCGTTTAAAATAGACTGCCAACTTGCACCTGATAGTCAACAAAGTAATCACAAGTCACCAAAAAGTGTCAAATTAATACCAAAGTTTAAAAACTAAAACCCAACTATAAAAAAAAACTGAAAAGGACCGATGTACTTTCCAATTTGTAGCCATTGTCCGCCACCGGTTAAAGCGGCATGCGACTATGGCTATAAGCAGCTGGAAAGTACTTTTTCTGGACATAGGATTTGCTTGTTTAATATTCTTCAGTTGTAATTTTTTCCATAGTTTTGTTTTAGTTTTATTAGTCTTAATAACAAATTCTGAGTCAGCGTCCTACTTACTTTTAAATAAAACCAGCCAAGTGCTAGTCGGACTCGCGTACGAAAGGTTCTGTACCATCACTAAATAGTATAAAACAAAGTCGCTTTCCGCTGTCTGTCTGTCCCTATATGTATACTTAGATCTTTTAAACTACGCAACGGATTTTGATGCGATTTTTTAAAAATAAATCATTCAAGAGGAAGGTTTATATGTATAGTAATACATACATATTATAGTACAGAAAAGAAAAGTACAAGAACCCCGCGGGCGAAGCCGTGGCCGGAAAGCTAGTGATCTACAAAAACGGCAATATGGATGGGTATAAACGGGGTATGGAAGCCCCCCTTGAATATTATTTTTTTCTGTTTTTTAGTATTTTGTTGTTATACGGCAACAGAAATACATCATCTGTGAAAATTTCATCTAACTATCAAGGTTCATGAGATACAAACGTATCTCAAACGTTTGTCCACCTGGTGACAAACGGACAGACGGACAGCGTCTTAGTAATAGGGTCCCGTTTTTAACCTTTGGGTACGGAACCCTAAAAAGGTAAGTATACTTATGATCTCGGTTGGTTGTTCTTTGCTGCTGTCTCAAAAATAGTAATTAAGACAAAAAAGGTGTTTTTATTTTCTTCTCAATTCTTTTGTCGGATTATTTTTATGTTAAAAAATAATAGGTATGTACCAACTTACAAAATATTTGTCCAGGTAGTAGATATACAAAAGGTAATTTAAGTGTGCAAGAAGGACGAATTTGTTACGGAGCCAGCTCAGGTATGCGCGATAACATCCTGCAGATGTAGCAAGGGCTAGGCAGGCAGGTACGAGTCGACAAATAAGTACGGTCGCCGGCGCAGCGGGGCAGGGCGCGGGGTGCGGGGACGCGGCAGCTGCGCGCGCGCACACACGCTAGCAGCGTGTTTACAAACATAGTGCACGTGTGCGTGCGGCCCCGCCCCGCCCCGCACAACTCCCCGTGACCCCGCCGCCCGCCCCGCCAAGCCGTGCCGCGCTGAGCTGCACTGTCGTTGTGTTTTAAATGTTGTAATGCTTTTAATGTAAATGTAAGTAATACCTACCATACGAGTATACCTACCTCTTTGGTGTGCTCACTGGTTTAAGATCAAATTGGGACGTCTTTGGGTTTTCCCTTGAAAATCCACAGGAAGAGAGGATGATCCACTAAAATACCAATCCATCAGACTATGGCGGTCCACTTGTAACTTAATGACCGGACAGAATCAGGTCAAGTCAAGTTATCCGTCAATATTCTATGCACCAACATTTGCTAGTAGGTGGGGCCTCCCGAGACACATCTAGATAGGTAGGTAGGTACTCTATCTTCCATTAGTTTGTCAACAACAACATAACCTGTATTCAATTCATGAAACCTTCGTTACCTAAATACCTACCTAGGTACAAATATCTGATTCAGAAGGATTCTTTCTTCGCTCGACTTGAGAATCGTAACTAAAAGTGAGGTCCTTGCGCAATATTAATAATTATTATAATGCGAAAGTACCTGCCATAATTCTGATTTAAACGAATGTAGACCTCGAATGAGTTGTTCTGACAGTGCACAGTGGTGAGGTGTAGGAGGGGGTCGAGGGGCAAGGGGCGGGCGCGCGGCGGTTTTCGGCCGCTGCCGCTGTCCGCGTTTGTTTATTAAGAGCCGGCCGATGAACTTAGCATAAATCAACGTGTCTAACACACGCTCGCACGCAGTACATAGCTGCACCTTACGCAATGCTAGCTAGAAGGCACGACTTACGGAGTAAGTAAACTACATTTACCTATTCAACTACGTTTGCGTCTCGCGGGACCAATTTGGTTATAGATACTTAAATATACAGTTCTGTTTCTATCAGCTCTGCACACAATCGTAAAATTTTGAAAGACCGACATAACTACTGCAAAAGCTGAATAGACGCTGAAAGCCGAACGGATGCGTACACGGTACGTACATCTTCACATACTTACTTACCTAGTTACGAACAAAAAACTGTTTTTTTCTTTGGTGAAGGCGGAGTTGACCTAAATAAATGTAGTTAATTCCTTACTGTTGCATTGTTTATTGAAACTTTATGGTTTTATTTGAGTGCCGCATTTGCACTTCTCAACACTTTATACCTAGATATAAAAAAAAACATATCTTAGTTAACACGGCCCTAATAACGGTTGGCAATAAAAAGAAGATGGATATATGGGCTTCTGCTAGGCATTTTAAGCGCCTAAATGAGAAAACGTATAAGCTCGCCAACACCAGGATTCGGTCCTTCCTGACGCTTATAATAACCATAAAAGTTTTAAAAGTTTACGGTCAGCAACGAAAGTAGCTGAACACCGCCAAGTTTTGTGAATAAATATAATTTATAATAAAAAAATATTATTAATTTTATTTACTACTTATTCTTAATCTTGTTTTGGTTTTACCAGTGCATTACTTTTAAATTTATTGTCATTTTTGCCTTATTGACTAATAAGGGTTTTTGATTTTTTTAAATTATTTACCTATTTGTAAGGTGAACCCGCAATCAACATAATTATGTATGTAATTTTTACCCATCTCAGCGTTAGCATACGCGCGCACATTTTATACACATTTTATATTTAGTCATAGAATAAATCAGTGAATTTACAGCAATCAACACGGGCGGTTTTACTCATCATCCCCGACTTTTAGTCATTTTTTTTCTAAGTGTAGAGAACATCATCCTAAATTTTTTGGTCCTTCGAGCCGGATCTCGGGTACCTATTAATTAAGTAGGTTATTAGGTAAGTATTAATTCATCACACATTTCTTGAATTATATTATAATAATATAACCTACCTATATTAGTTACTAACTTACCCAACCAACGGCTATAACTGGAATCACTGTTCATAGACATAGGATTTTTTTCTTGTTGAATGCTTTGCAGGCAATTTTTAGTTTTGATACTTACATGAGTTTTTATATGACACTTTTGGTGATGTGTGATTACTAAGTTGGCAATGATACTTTGTGCATTATGTGAATCATTTTTTGACAGATGCCTTAGAACGCAGCTGTTCTAGATTACGTAAAAGTTAACTTATGTTATTCAATTATCTTAATTCTGACTTCTTGCAGACATTATAGTACCATATAAATAGTTATAGTAACAGATTTTCCGAAAAAAAGAGATAATTATTAAGCGTATTAAAGGACAACGGCGAAGCGGCGAACTCCCAAACAAATTTTTGTGGTCATTTTTTTGTTGCGTCTGCGCATGAAAATATGTCGAAATAAAGATTATGTATTTCTGATCAATTTTTGTTTTTAGACCGAGATTATTAGAAGTCGGGAATTAAAGATATTCCAGTTTGAAGTATTAGAGGTTAAGTTTTGACAACAAACAATTAAAACAAGCATGAGTGCAAATAAATAAATACCATGACTAGGTATGTCATAATCAGTGTTTCTCTACTTTTATATTTACATAGTTATTATGCCTATTTAATGGAAAACTATTGCACATAAGTACCTATTTTATATGCCAATTAACGAAACGTAACAGTTGTCAGTGAGCCGATTGACAGGTGACGGACGGATGTCATTTTTTTGACGCCTTTGTTGCCATACTAGATTCAAGGTTAGAATTATTATTACGATTTCATTTTATTTATTTTTACAACTAAAACGGTTGTCTTCTTAGCACAAAAATAATGTTGTCATTTTCGTATTTATTTTGATATACTTTTGCAATAAGGACATTATTGAATAAAGGCCAAACCCTAAATACGTAACTGGGAATTTAATTTAATACATATGGCAACACTTAAAGTTCAACTGAGTATTCGACGAAAGATGAAGTCAATTGTGTTTTCAAATAA
Source organism: Subacronicta megacephala (assembly GCA_958496365.1). NCBI lineage: Eukaryota > Metazoa > Arthropoda > Insecta > Lepidoptera > Noctuidae > Subacronicta > Subacronicta megacephala. The sequence continues at coordinate 16,666 of OY292519.1, forward strand.
TATGATGATTTTTATTCCAGACTTAGGCAGACTTTATTAATTACTTAAAAAAATGCAGGAAATAATTTTATATGCATCTATAAAAATTATATTTATAGACGCTTATTAATTCCCTCAACAATTTTTTCGCCATTGTCCTTTAGTTATATTCTACCGTGTCTATAGATGCAATCGAATGTATTCGGTGCAATCATTTTAAACAATGATATTAAATCAGTATCGGAAAATGGCATCCACTCTAATATCAATAAAATATAAATTAAACAATCTTTTTGAAAAGAAATGAATGGAAAATGAATATTATACAAAAATTAATACAATTAGATGAATATCATCGTTGCACCACTTTCTATTCGACAACCAAACAATCGATAATCAATACTAGACAGTAATCAAAGTGCCAAAAATCGGATCGTTAATCGCATTGTTTCGTTCCTGCAATCACTAGTTTCATCTGTCAAAAAGTTGTCTACCTGGTGGACAAGGTACAGTTTGTTCGAAATAAGTAAGCCGATCGGAAGTTGTCTGCAAGTGGTTTAGAAGTGGTAAATTTTAATAGAAAGAGTCGGTGTAAAGATAATTTAGAGTCGTAAATATATGTTTCACATTTCTAATGATTTTGTTTACAAATTTCGATATTTATGTATTAAAACACTTATATAAATGATTTTATCTCCGCGGTAGTTCGGAACGGCTAACTTCCGATCGGCTTACTTATTTCGAACAAACTGTATTATTGCAAGTTTCGCAGTCTATTTCAATCGCTGAAAAACAAAGTGTAAGTACTTCATCAAATAAAGAGATGGCGCTACTAGTAAGAAAGTTTCACACGTTCGCTGTCTATAATATTGCATTTCCTGTAACATCACATACCGTAAAATACTCTTTGGATCAAAACTAATCCAATGACACCGCACACAGTTACATACGTAGACTGTTAAACTCATTACTGTTATTAGTTAAAATCACTCCTTCCTTTTTCGTAGTCGGGTAAAAAGAATAGGGAATATGCATGTGATTCAAATATAGATAAAAAAAAATAAGCTTTGTAGGTATACAATTATAATTTATAACCTATTCATATAATATACCTATATAATTATTTTTACAATTACCTAATGGGGTTTTATTATTGAAAAGTGGTATACTCATACAATTATGACTGAAAGTGCTTTTATAGAATACAGTCGGATAACCGCTGATGATGATTTCATGAAGACAGTATAGACCTATTTATGTCGTTTCAAATCTAGGTTTCAGGTCCGCTGAAGTCAGAGGAGTGAAAACTGCCAGGTAATAATATAAGTAATAGATTTTAAAATACGTAATTTTTTTTACGGTTTTAGTTGAATATTTTTACGCAACAAACGATACAACTCAACAGTTAGATACTGATCGTCTCTCCTTGGGCGCTAAATTCATTATTTTTTGGTTTAACATTATATTACTTTTTTTTTCTGGTCTACTTTGATTTTTACTATGACTTACAAGAAAATTCTATAAAGCCTTATAATTAGCCTATTTTTAAGATTATTTTAAGAAGCAACCACAAACACCATCAATGCAATTTTATTATTATTACGATAATATACCACGGTACGCGTTTGCCGTACCTACGTATATTACCTTTGTTGTTTTCTGGTCTACTTAGATTTTTACTATAACTAAAGGAAACTTCTATTTAGCCTTATATTTAGCCTATTATTAAGATTATTTTAAGAAGCAACCACAAATACCTTCAATGCGATATTATTATTATTACGATAATATACCACGATACGCGTTTGCAATACTAATGTTTCAAGAGTTCATTTTTATATTTTTTAATGAACGGGAAACTGGGATATAGTGTTTACAGTGGGACTGCCCATTAGGATAATAATAATAACATTAATCGTTTAGAACTGTTTATCACAAGCACCGGATTAATGTATTGTTATGTTGCGCTACTATGATCAAGCTCTAACAAAAAGTGCGCTGGACGATCATATCTTGGGTCTCGCTAGGGACCTAAATGCAACAACATGTTGCATACAGAATCGAGGCCGCAGGTAGTAAAAAGCTCAAACTTGAGTTTGACATACCATTCACGGGGCGACTGTGACATGCACTGCTGACTAGCGCACTGCGTGTGCTTTATGAAATGTTTTCACTTATACGTATGCATGCGTTCAAGACTTGTCACGTAAAACATTTTCATTCGAGATATCACTACAATGAAACCCTAACCTATACTATTATATTACCCAAAAAATAATGTTAATTTATTGATGAGTAAACAAAACACATATAATATATAGTAGAGCATGTTATAATTTATTGAGAAATACATGTATTGCTCTTGTGGCATAGTATTAATTTTAATTTCATAAGCAAAGCTCGGAGCCTCGAACATGGGTGCAGAGCTGCAAGACTATCGGTGTTTTATCAGGATACATTTCAGTGATTGTGGTTCTCCTTTTTAAATAAATAAATAAGTACGTTTGTGCGTACGTACAGCAAGCGTGGAAATCTTCTTCGGTCTGTGTTTCCGGTTTTGTATAACCTTGGAGTCGCCAAACCATGAGTCAATAGGCTACTTATAGGCAAGCGTTTCAATCAACTTACAACATCAAATCACTTAGTATAAGGTAAGATAGTGGTTCAACGTAAGGTTATTCAATATACAACAATAGCCATAGTCATTTCGGCGAGAGTGCGTAGGAAGCCGTCGCTTCTACTGCGACCACGTTAGTGTTGCGAAAGAGGTGGTGGAGAGGGAGAGAGAATTGTCCACCTCTCTGCGTATCTGCAGTAGACGCACCGGGCTCCGGAGGGCGCAGTCAGTATTCCGGCCTCCATGGGCTGTGGCCGACGGGCGGCTGACTTGGGAATTCGCTGCCTAACCAGGCAATTGCCCCAGCAGTCGGCCCCATTTTTGCCTAACGCAGGCCTTTGAGCGGGATGCGAGGCGAGGTCTCGCCCTTTGAACCACAGCCTGTCATAGTCGTGGCGAACGTCACGAATCCCATGGCCGTGACCATAGGGCATGAGGAGGCGAGTACGGTTTTTAGTCGGTGCGAGTCCCAAATACCCTGCCGCCTCCCCATTATAAAAAAAGGGTCCCTACCCATTTTTATGACCATCAGCCCATAATAATATTTAACACCACACCTTAGTTACTGTTATAATAGCGGTAACCAGTAGAGGTAGTTTCATAGGTATAAAGTGACCTATAAAGCTGGTTTCCGAAGATGATTCCAATGCTTATAAAGTGTCCTCACAAAAGTATGTAGGTATTATGTTATTATTAATGTATACAGAAGACAATATAAAATTAATAGTCCATTCATAAAGTACTTGCTGGACTCGATAGAACAATAAACTTGGTGGAGCTTTTGAACGGCTGGAAGCATCGCATACTGTTGAGAAATGACCGTTCCGACACTCACGTGCTGATTCGTTTAAGCTGACACTGAGAGCATATAAAAATAATTATGATGACTATGTTTTGTCTCACTAATGCAAATATAGCAATATCGTCTGGAACAGTATGACAAATCTATGTCACGCTTTAATGCAAACATAGTCAATCATTAAAATTTGGTAAAGAAGAAATTCATTACATACGTGGTCATATTATTAAGTACACAATGTGCTTTAATTGCAGTTAATATGCTTACAATGTTCTACCCGGTACATTTTTAGCTTTTCACGTCTTCCTTAGGTTTGTTTGAATGTTGCAATGGTGCACGATAGAGCAGATAGCCACTTATAGTTGAACCTGGAGCGATGTGCCCACTTGACATTGTGCCTTGTTCAGTTATCTTTAGACCTGAATTCATTTTACGGCATCTACCTAATCAGTTGCATATTTCTTAATGTTGATAAAATATACATAAGGAGGTATGTAAGAACTGCTGCCATCAAATAACATTAAATTTAACTGAGTCCTATGTTGAATTTTATAAATTAAGAATCAATCAGTGTTCATACTTATAAAACTGGGTTCCATATTCTGGGTTCGGTATCACCATAAACCTCTCCTTTTTTCTAAACCATTCCGATTTGATGAATTAGGAATATGAAGACTTTCAGGCTCAGCTTTCATCACAAAGCATCATTCCTTTCTTAATTAAATGACTACTATCTTAACCAGAAAATAAGTTAATCTGAGCAGCGACAATGATTGTTATTCGACATTGAGGCATTCGGCATTACAACATCCGCTCCGAACCATGCGCTATAGTTACTTTATGGGGAAGCACATATTCACTATACTCCAATACATGTATAACATGTATTGGAGTATTCGTAATAATTGGAGTTTATAGGTACCTACACAAAGTAATGCTTTTTCTTTAGTGTTACTATATGGAAATGCATGAATAAGGTAGGAAGGTACTCAATTTACAGTTTACTCAGGTTCAGTTATGCAATTTAACATTAAGATTTATATTTGCTGGTCCGGGTAACTATAGCAGGCTGAATTAAGTAGGTAGGTACCTACTCAAGCACATTTATCTACTACTTTGAGGTTTGAATTTGGGGTTATTACAGATATCACTTTCGCATTGGTCCTTCGTTCACTTCTCACCTTTAAGAGAGTTTCGTAATAAAATCCCAATGCGTGCAGAGCTGTATGCACAAAGTCGTGGTGTGTCGGGACTCGTTTAGAAAGCACTAAGCTACACAGACACTGTCAGCACACCGTACACTGGCCTCGCTCACGAGGTGAACCACAATACACTGACCACAAGTAGCACTCAAATAACACACGCTTCTTAGGAACACTGCCACTGATTTGTTTCAAGTTAAGTTACACGAGTAAATGCTCCAGGTGGATCGCCGCTCGGTGCGCGACTGTGAGTAGAGGTGTGCGGGGAGGAGGCAAGCGGCAGGCGGCACGTGCACAATGTGGCGCCGTCGTCGGCTGACTGGCCGGACTGCATCACCGAGCTGTTGGAAAGACCGGTTAGCGGCTGGGAGCATAGGGCGCGGGGGGGGGGGAAGGGGGTGTGGGCCGTCAGGCGCTCTCTCCGCACGCAGCTTGCCCTATAAACTTGCTTTCTGCCTGCTCTCATAACGTGAGTAGGCTGGCTGACTTGTTCTTCGTGCAGTTTTGTGAAAGGCAAATTTTCGCATCGTCGAGGTTCCAATTTGATTCAAAACCTACATATACCACGATACAGAGATACATAACTCTGTATCGTGGTATGGTTTTGTACGGTGCGCGGAACTGTCTCTGATTCAGAAGAACCTATGTGAGTATTAATTGGGTAACAATGGTAAGTTGTGTGTGGTACATATATAATATACATATACATAAATAAGAAAAAAATAAAACATCACGAACTACTTAATTACGATAAAAAAGCAATGCAAAGCAAGCAAAGCAAGTTACCTACACAGAACACAAAATTAAGTAGGTATTTTATATAGCTGTTGTATTTTTATGATACTTACAGAAGAAACGATGAAATATTGTATACCTACCATCATTAATACCTATTTAATTTTAAGGTGTATTGCATCAACTTCATCCCTTTCTCAAAGCAGAGCAAATCGGCTCCCAGCATAGATGTCATGAGTTCATGACGCCTACTGCCTTCACCGATCATAGACCACGTGATCGAGTGCCGTAGTTTGTTTTTAACATTTTTGAGGCTATTATTGACTTTAAAATTATTTGGTTTTCTTCTAAACTTTGCGTTGAAAACACATGGTGAAACAGGTTACGTTTATTTACATAAAATTGTCTTGATGATAAAATGTGTTTTTTAAGGATTATATTATTATTATATATATTAGAGAGAATAATATTATATACCTATCTATTAATGCTACACTTCGTAATAATTCCTATCGACATGAAACGCATTATTGTGGCTTATTTATAAGACGTAGGTACTTATATGCTTCCTCGGTTTTTTATAGAATATTATTATTAGTACAATAGCTACCTACCTACAGACAGTGCACTGTGAACGTCTCCCCGCGAGTCCCGCGAGTCGACCGAGGGCCCGCCGGGTATAGCCTCAGAATATGTAAGTATGGTATACCAAGTTCCGCAGTAGCTACCAAAATAATAATGTAGGTATAATTTGTTTCTATAAAATTATGTCAACTGCCTCATTAGTGTAGGGGTCTTAAGGGCGACGTCAAAGAGTATATAACTATAAAAAAAACGTTCCTTCGCTGGAGGTCCTGGGTACGATTCACAGTTCGACCGGTGTTATTGGCTTTTCTATGGATTTTTTACTAGCAGCGTGGAGTTTGGATGTGTGCCCGGTTAATGGCAATTGGCTCACCGACTCGCCGTATGACATGGGACCTTAACATACCGGCGAACTGTGGATATTATGTTATAGAACAAGTACACCTCTGTCTAACTAGTCGGGTAATACAGACGTGATGGGATGTTCTGTTATTTTATGTTGAGCTTATCTAGGTGCCTTAACAACCAATAAGTGCAAGCAAACGAATATAAATGTCGTTTACTTGCACTTTTTGCGTGTTGTGTGCTAAACACTGTGGCAGCGGCGCTGGAGTTGATGCGTTGAGGTATCCTACATACCGCGTGTTTAGGGAACGACGAGTGCGCGCCGAGCCCATTGATCAGCGGACAGTGAGATTGTAACGGATATTACATACACGTATGAGTCAGCCACAACAATCAAACAAAATACCTATATTACGCAAGGTAGATTACGAGGTTACGACTCATTCGAGTCTTACCTACTTATTGTCAAGTAAGTCCCTACGTATCTCATATTGTAGTCTCTACTTAACAGACCAATGAATTGGTAATCATAATTTTTTAAACTTAGAAAAGGTTACAAAATTCAATGACGTTGAGGGTTAACCTCTTCATGCATGATCGTCGGTTTAGGGTACCTACTTAACTCGCAACCTGGCCTTTTTGTTGAACATCCACAATTTGTGTTCGGTACGTTCGCGAAGTGCATCCCCTTCCAACTCGTCCATCCGTACTCGTACCTCTACTTGTTTAGTCATCCGTCTCCGTTCATCAATTCTCTCTACAGAACCAGACCATCTTAACTACCTTTCTTTTCGTTCCTTTTTACTAAGTAGGTACATCTTCTTTTATTCCACAACGCTCCCTTATTGCTCTGTTTCTCACTCTGTCTTTCATACACCACACATATTCCTCAAAGCTTTCATCTCTACATAATTTATTCTGCTTTCATGTTTCTTCTGCGACACCCAATTTTCCCAATTACATTAACTGTCGGCGCCAATACTCCCTCACAGCTGTAACCGTTTCCCAATTAGAACTTAGAGGTATGAAATAACTGTGTGTTATCATCGGCAAATGCTATTATTTTCCCATTTATAAGCTTAAATTTAGATAAATCATTGATGGACAACACAATATTGGACCGAGGATACTGCTCTGCGGAACACCATATTCATTAGTTAGCTCATCACGTACCCAGTTTTTAGCAGTAGTTAGTTTAGCATCCCGGCTTTTTAGTATCCCGGATATAGTCTGTAAATAGTTGAAGTAGTAGTGGTCTTATTCCCAGGTGCTCAAGTTTACTCAATAAGATATAATACTGTGTCAAATGCTTTAGCTAAATTCAGATATTATAGGCAACGTCTTTTGTTCTTCTACATGTGTGATGTGATGCGGTGAGTTATATACAGATACAGTGAGTTGATACGCGGCCTCCGAAGTTGACAGCTTAGAGCGAAAACCGAATTATGCTCGCTGGCATGTCAACACGCCAGCATGAATGGATCGGCACGACCGGGGAAGTACGGGTGGTAGGGACTTACCCAGTCGTGCCCGTGTGTGCTGTCCCACAGAATATGGACGTCAAGTAGCATTATGCACACTGTTGCGTTAAGTATGTGAGTGTGGAGCGCCGGAGGCCCAATATCTCCCTCAGTCCCCTTCATTCTCCTTTTTCCTTTCCCCTTCCATTTCCTCAAATATGGTCAGCAACGCATTTGCAACGCCTTTGGTATTGCAGACGTTCATGGTCGGTGACGACTACTTACCAGTGTGTCTGTGTACCATTACCATGGCATGTGCCATTACAATAAGTTTCGTTTTCGTGGAATGACAATCTGCTCTGTACCTACCATGCACAAGTTTCACTGAGCTCTGAGCTTTCGCTCAATACGTGTCGAGATCATGTCACAACGCATTACAATGGCAACCCTTTCCGGCCCTATTTACCCGCATTCACAACGAAACGATGTTTGAGAGACTTGTCATTAGAGACGGAAATGGTGTAACAAGTTATAATCGTCAGACGTGGGTTGTGGGTTCAACGTCGAGCGGAACAAAGAACATGACAGTAAACACTGCAAATAATAAATTAAGTAACAAAGGGCAAAATTATTTTTAAGTAAAGCCCGCGCTTCACTGTGAGAGGTGAGCTACGTCTCTAGCACTAGTATTGTTGTAAGAGCCTGTTAGTGTGCTGATATTTGTAGGGATTCTGAATAATGAAATGGCTTCGTCTGTAACTCTGTAGTATACCACGTGGGTACACGTGGTATTTATTACATCCGGGCGATAACAGTTTAAATTCAAAGTGTGTTTTACTGAAATCAGTGAATGTAATGTTTTTAGGCACCAACTAGACTGATACTTGTGAACATGGCATTGGTTGACTCCTGGAGTGAAATTAAGGGGAGGGGAGTGCGCTGTTTGCCCACGCACTGCTCACCGACGCGACGACTACGAAATAATAAAACAAAAACAATCCAATTTGAACCATTCTTCCAACGGCGCATATACAGAGACAAGGGCCGGCCACACAGCATCAGCTATTATATATATATCAGCTAGCAGTACGCCTGCAATACCGGAGGAAGGCGTACTGCAGTACATGGGTATTGCTGCCCACTTACCGTCAGGTGGCTCGTCTTCTCGTTTGCCAACGTCAATAATAAAAATATATTAACTAGCTGTTGCCAGCACTTTCACTAGCTTCCCAAGCTAGCTAGTAGCAAATAGTTATCTATTTGCTACTAAATATTAACTCGATAAATCGTAACTCGTTATGTCTGTTCTTTGGTTGTAATCTGTCTGCTTTTAAAATTTTACCAAAATAGGTATAACGGTGTTAGTGTGAAAAGTAACATCCGGGAATCCTCTGGCATCAACAGTGCTGCTGAATTGCCTCTTGAAAAACAAAGCTAAATATGTAGAGTTGACTGGCAACCTTGAGCGTCATAACGATACAATTGCAGGCACTCGCTCGTCAATGGCGAAGCTTAGGTTAGTGATATGTTAGTATTATAGTATGTATGAGTGTTGTTGCAGGCCGCAAGTTGTTCAGCGGTGAGAGAGGCGGGCGCAACGTGAGCATAGTGATTCTCTTTATAAAGTACAAACTACAGTCAATCGCAAAATATGCCTTGTATTGCAAAATAATCCGAGACAGCGCAAAGGAAATACTAGACGGGGACATAAATCATATTATCAATTTACAGTACCTACTCATTGTATTATCAGTGTATCAGCATATCAATGCTATGATTGTGGCGTACTCTACCTTTAGGTATAATCTATTCGGGCTTAACGAAATAATAACGCTACAAAATAATAATAGGTACATGTAACCAACTTACTATATATAACATGCTAAACCCTTCGCGGGGCTATTGACCCACCAGTTCTGCATAATAAGCTGGTTCGTCTGTTCCACCACGTCCACGTCCTACTGTTGCGCGTGCTGACTCCCCTATACCTGGCACTCTCGCTACGCTGAACGCTCTCTTGCATTGTATTCTATCCTTCTCTTATCTATCTCTTGATTATATTTCTGGAGTCGAAAATGCAGACCTGTCTGAACTGTGTACATTAACGTAAACGTCATTCCGTACCTACCTATCTAGTAGTATTACAAGTCGTACATCTGATCAGATGAACGACTTGTAATACTACTAGGTAAATGTCCGTTATTACTAGCACTAAGTGTGTCGCTCGTAAAACGCTAGTGGCGCTCGCGTGACTCAGGCGCGGCGATAATTACGATAAATTGAGACAATTGGACAATTATTGACCAGCCGGTGTGTTCTACATAACTGTCTTGTGTACGATGGTAATGCTATACACACACAATCACATTTATACACATGATTGCAATATCTATTATCACATCATTTACAAGTCAAAAGTTAAAATCAACATCTGACGGTTAGTCGCACCACGTTGACAACCGACGACGCCATGATTGCTGTAATATTATGCTAGTCTTAAGCATCGTAGTGCTGCTGGGACACGTAGAATTTCCTTGATATCGGCATGCTGCTGAAAAATTACCTCATTATTAGTCTTGTTGGATAATCACTTCTTGAATGGGCATAGACCTGCACGTGCACTCATAGGTCCTATCTGTTGTACAGTATTACCGACGTGTTCTATCTAGTATCGGTAGTAGTTAAGGCACGTGAATAATGAAGTAATTCTTTGTTAGTGATCAGTGAGTCAGCGAATGAGCTCAGGCTCGGCGCGGCGCTACACGGTCACGTTGATAATCTGTTTAACCCCGTGTTTCCACTGACGATAAAACATACATATTTCAGTATGAAATTTTTTTAAGTTTTTTAAAGTATCAAGTTAAAGTGTTCATTATGACGATTCCTAAAAGGAACCATAATATTAAATTACGCAATAAAAAAAATACTTCACTAAAAAAAATGCAAAATATACTATGTATTTCATAATCCTAACTCAAAATTGTAAACTAAAGAAATGAATTCAAATAATAAACAACCCGACTGCGAAAAAACAACTTAATAATAAAATTGAAAAGAACAAAAAAAGTTCAGTCACAGAAATATAACATGCGGAAGGCGACGTTACCAGTCGGGACCCGTTACAAATCTAGACTCAAATCTTTCTACCCAATATGGGTCCCTACTATTAAACTTGTTATGCTCCTGCATTAGAATTTATTATTTGACTATTTTCTGTGACAACTTATTTTTTTAGTTCTAATATGAAGTTGTTTTTTTATGCAGACGGGCTTTTTTATTATTCAATTGAAATGGTTTTACCTCGCGTCAACCTCGATGTAACTCATGAAATAACTTTGTCCATTTTAAGGCGTTCTAAGCTCGTTAAGTGGGCAACATTCGTTAAAAAAACAATTTGATTAAATTCAACAACAGCCTTACTCAAACGTCATCGTCTGTCTTTAAGTAGCTCCTGATTATCTCTGAAAATTTCATTCGTGAAGAGAAAATTGAACTTCAACACGATACGTTTCTATATTGAGGATGTAACATTACCGTATGAGGTTTTTGCCATTTAGCAAGTTGGCAAAAACCTCATCAATATTAGCTACTGGGATTGTTTAGTACATCATCATCAACCCATTACATTGTACCACTGCTGGGCACGCGTCTCCTCTCAGAACAAGAGCGATTAGGCTATACTCCTAATATATATACCTCAGGCATGCAGGATTCCTCACGACGTTTTCCTTCACCGTTTAGTACGATGGAATATAATTAATTAATTAGGTAACTTTAGGACCGAAAACCGGCTTCAAGCATTTTGTGTTGAGATCCGGTGATCAGACACCAACCAAAATTACTCACATGAATTAATAACTTAATCCACCAATGAGTCACATAGTTGTTTAAGTGTCCTTGCATATTCCCTATTATTCTGATTGTGACGTGCTCCTAAAAGTCAACAACATTTTAGGATCCTATGTCAACTGCACTGCATGCAACAGTCGTATAAGTGATATTGCTTACATTGGTAAGTATTGCTGTTGCCCTTATCCCGAACACATACTTCTGCACCATACAGGATCAAGTGGCGATACATAATGGGGCTCAGCACTTCCGTCCCACGACAAAGTCTGGCAAACACAGATTACGATTCAATTTAGTAATTAAAACTAGAGCGGGGCGCTAACGGCACTATGTGTCGCCCAACCACCATGTAGATCAATGCAAAAGAACCAGACTGTGCAATACCGGTGATAGGTTGTACTCAGACGTCATATCCGGTGCTAACAATTGTAATAGTAGAGGGACGTGGTGTGTAGCTCCCCAACTAAAATTAGGATTCCTCCGACCAGGCATTTGTAGGTTGAAAGACATAGTAACGTCTTCAATAGATGGTGCTGACGTCGCCTGAAGACGTAAAATGTGGAATAGAAGATCGACATCACAGGCAGTCGTCTCGGTAGCTTAGTTGGCAAAGCGTCTGGTGTACTTAACCGGAGAGACGCAGGTTCAAACCCTGCCTGAGATCGAATTTTTCATTCACTAGAAATTTTCTTTAATTAGAAAATTCATATCTTTGTGAATATTTCGCAATATTTAATGCTAAAAAATAAGCATAGTTAACTTTATCAAATTTACAGATGTATATTCATTTAACATTACATAATATGTATTTTATTATTTTATTTATTCAGTACGGTAAACGTTGCTTGTTTGATTCAGGATTTGATTAGATTTAGTTCCATGTAGCGCGTTAGATGTCGCTACACAAGTATTCAAGAGTTGTAGCTGAACTTTCTTTTCAGGTAGTTGTCCTTCTGTGTTTGTCCCGCTTATAGCGCAGTTCAGAGCGCATCGAACAAGTGAACTTTACCTGAATCTTTAAGTCTGCTGTCTCACCTTACAATCGTTTATTGCTATAACTGATAGTATGACATATAGCGGTAAAATATATATTGCTGTGGGAGCGTAGCCTTGTTGTGGAGTAATCACTAGGTACTACATAAACAGTTGTCCATGTCTGATCAACGAGCCATAAACGTACCCACACGGATATAACAATAATATATTTGGAAACCTGACCGCTATTTATTTACAACCTAACCTATTATAATGTATTAGGCACTAGAATACGTTGACAACAGCACAATAACTGATAAATAGAATAGATATTATTTCAGTTGGTCCGAGTATTCCATCGGGGCTCGTATGTATTCTTGCTCGCTAGCTAATTCTGATGAAGCGCTTACGATGCAGTATTATTAACAACAGTTAGCGTATAAACTGGTAGTAGGCGTGGGGCGAGTCCGAGGTGGCACGCTGGGGGCACGCAGGGGCACGCAGGGGCACGCAGGGTGCGAGTGTATTGAAGTTAATGCCGGTTCATTTGGCACGGGCGCGGTACTGCGGCGGTGGAGTCCACACCAACCCGCAGCCGCAGAAGATCCAGCCCACAGGACACAGGTCAGACGACGGCGACGTGATCAATGATCGCTAATACTATTGCCTCTGTTAGCACACTCGCTCACGGTATGCATTGACTACTTGTACAGGCTAGTTAAATAACATCGCACAAGTTGCAGAGAGTGGCGCCTCTGTGCTATTTTGTTTAACGTATGTGCCGCTTGCTGCCAAACGGCGACATCTTAACAAAACATTCTGATAATGTTATTCGTGTTACAGATGGTCGCTAAAATGAAGGCGGCGGCGGCGGCGGCGTGCACCGAAGGATGTTGTAACTGAAACGTCGGGAATTAATAACATAAAAAAAGATGCATTAAAAAGCTGGTTTGAAGGTAGCTTACCTGTGGGCTCTTAACATGGCCAACAGTTTTGCTATTACCCCTTAACTTAATCTGTTGTCGCTGGCTAGTTGTGTGGGTGCCAAGAATTAGTCAGTAGTTTGATGGTGCGTCTAGATACTGATTAAAAGTGATGTCTGATGAAAAGAGGAACTATATATACCTACTAAGATAACATAAATATTCTCTACCCGCCACTGTTGGCGATCTTGTAAAATTGGGCTGGTGGTCTGCTCTTTGATCGTTTGACATTCTCCTACCTCCCCTCCCCCTTTTCCTTAAATAGGCTCGGCAACGCATCTGAAACTACTTTGGTTTTGCAGATGTCCATGGGCGGCGATGACTGCTTACCATCGGGTGACTCGTCTGCTCGTTTGCCGTTATCCAATAAAAATAATAATAAAAAAAGCTTCATGAGCTATAAGTAAATTCAATAACATCACGACAAGGAATAGAGCAACATTATAATTACGTGTAGCGTGCAATATTTTAGTTTCAAGAACCAAAATCTATGGAAGGATCTTCTGAATTACATGAATTATTATTTCAATTATTAACCGTTGGACATACATGAGCGGGAAATATACATTCATGAGTTTGTAAGTACTCGTATTAATACAGCTTGTAACGGCTTTTGACTTGATTAGTTATTGCGGTGACGTATTTTTTAATATTTTAGTGAATCATAGTTTGTGTTCTATCTGGAACATCACACCATAATAGTTATTTTAGTTCATTTCTAACTACGAATAAATATAATAGATTTCTAATAAACAACTTAGTACATAAGGTTAACAAAACTTAAAGTTCTAATGTTGCAGTCCACTGCATTATCCGCAGATAAGACATATTTAAAGATCAATAGTTGCCAGTAGATGAGCATTACCACAAAAATAATAAATATTTTGAAATAAATAAATAAATATATTTGCGAAAATTTTACACAACCCCATCTAGTCCCAAACTAAGCACAGCCGATATCTATGGATGAGTTCTAGACAATGGATATACATATATTTACTTATATATATATTTTTTAGGAGACAGATACTAATAATAGATAAAAAAACCCAGACAGACGCAAGAACTTATGTTCATCATCCTTATGTGTGTTCTGTGGGAATCGAACCTCGACAACCACGTGACCAGCAGTTTGACGAGCGCGGACGTCATCAAAATAAGTTACTATAACGCTAGCTGCAGCTAAAAAAAAACCAAATCAGATCAGAAACAATTTCATTTAATTATTCCATAAATGAATAATGATTACACCTGTAACAACCTTCATACCATTCAGCCCTCGCTACGTTTCTCAACTTGTCTTTGATGGGATATTTCAAGCTCGACCTCCTTGAGCCGTTTACCAGTAGTAACTGAAGAGTTCCACTATACACATCCTGGCTCCATCACTAGACCCTCGTTACCGAACCCAATCTAATGACTCGTCAAAACTAACTACCAAGCCTCACATTATCTTAATTCATAAGACTTTGGATAAGTATAAGCGTTGTCAGAAAGTTACCTTACGAAATTACCTTAAGACGAAATCTTAATATTGTTCGGGGTTTAGTTATCATGCAAGTCAAAGTTTATCAAAAAATCTTGAAAGATCGTTTAATTAGGCATCTTAGTGTAAACAAAGTCATACATCGAAGACAATTTGGCTACCAAAAGAATGTTGGTACAGGAGATGCCATCTATACTTTGATAAGTGACGTAATTAATCAAATAAATTGTAAGATGAAGGTAGCTGGTATTTACTTAGATTTAAGCTCGGCCTTCGATACAATAGATCATAAACTTCTCATTATGAAAATGGAATACTATGGCATTAGAGGCAAGGCACTACAACTCTTTTCCTCATATTTAAATAATAGAAAAATGTTTGTTGAAATCGAAAATTTACAATCGAGCGGTAATAAAAGAAATTACAGGTCAAATATGTCAAATATTACTGAAGGTGTGCCTCAAGGATCAGTTTTAGGGCCTTTATTTTTTATACTATTCACTAATGATTTGATCGATCATATAAACACAACTTTACCAGATACACAAATAGTAGTTTTTGCGGATGATACAAATGCAATAGTAGCTGCAAATGACATTCATGAGCTCACTGTGAAGACTAATGTCGTCCTAGCAGCTTTTTATTGTTGGTTATCTGCGAATAAGCTTACAGTTAATATTAACAAAACTAGCACAATGCTATTTAAAACTACCGCGCGTAACAAAGATAGTATGGACATAGAATTAAATGGAGTTAAAGTTGAGCTTGTCAAGGAAGTAAAATTTCTAGGAATATTTATAGACGAATTGTTAAATTGGAAAAAAGAATTGCTGGCACTTGACTCGTCTGTTTCATCGGCTTGCTATGCTTTGAGATCCCTTAGGGATGAAGTTGACATTAAACATTTGAAAATGGTATACTACGCACTAATAGAATCGAAATTAAGGTACAGTATACAGTTTTGGGGAAATAGCTACAGTTACAACTGCCAAAGAGCATTTATTCTCCAAAAAAGGGCAATTCGAACTATTCTGCGTATTTCCCAACGGGAAAGCTGTCGACCACATTTTAAAGAATTAGGCATTCTCACAGTGCCCGGTCTTTATATATAAGTGCTTTTAACAAATTTTAAAAAGTATGTACATGAATTTGAAACGGATGGGGATAGATTATTAAGGGAAAAAACGCGCAGAAAAGACTTTAAGGGTAAAATTGCTCCATTAAGTGACATCGCAAAGCATAGTCCGCAATATCAGGCAGTTAAAATATTTAACAAATTACCATTAGATCTTAAGGTTGCATTGTATACGGGCTCATTCAAAAGTAAGCTTAAAACATTCCTATTGGAAAGATGTCTTTACAACATTAATGATTTATAAATAAATTGACACATATTTATGTAATTCTGTATTAATTTTAATTTTGTGATGGTGTTTTATATAGCAATGTATAATCAAATTGATCAATGTGTGCATGATATTCTGTTTAATGTAATTTTTTTATTAATCTAATATTATTAATCTAATCTAATTTTTACTTATTATTAATCGAATTTTTATTTGTTAATTCTTATTAGGTAATTTATTGTTAATTGTTTTTCTGATGTTTTATGTTGTTTGATATTCATACACAAATGCATTTTGTTCTTGAATAACATACCATCACGCCTGTATTCCCCGAAGGGTTAGGCAGAGGTGTACTTAATGTACACCCACAGTTCGCCGGTATGTTTAGGTCCCATGTAATAGGGGGCGAGCCTATTGCCATTCACCGGGCACAAATCCAGACTCCGAGCTGCTACTGAGAATTTCATAGAAAAACTCAATAACACTTTGCTCGACCTGGGGATCGAACCCAAGACCTCTAGCATAGCAGTCGCGATTGGGACCACTAGACTAACGAGGCAGTCGAGTCAGTTGTTCTTGAATAAATTGAATTGAATTGAATTGAGTGTTGATGTGAGTAGAACAGCTGGCGCCTGGCCTTTACGAGGGGTCAGTGCTCGCTGATATTAACGTATACCAACGACCTTTACGTTGTGAGCAAAGTGACGAGGTCACCACTCAACACGCCCGACCTTTTGGACTACACGTCCTGGAAAAACATACATGTGGTGTGACATTATTGTATCTCCCTATATTTTTTTATGGTCATTCGTTTTATTTAACAGAGTTCTATTTGAGAATTGGTCTTTACTACACCCTACTAACCGACTCTTGGTGAACAGATGATCGCATTATGTCATTGTAACTACAAGGACACTGCCAACACTGATGTCGCCGGAACGTAGTTAATCACAGTTGTTCGACGGTTTTTTAATATAACACTGGTTTTAGCATTTCAGGAATTCAGGGTCATTCTTTAATAATCCTTAAGGTTTCAGGTTAAAACCGAACACATAGGTATCACAAAACGGACCATTCATGGAAAGGGATACAATACAATACCGCCGCCGGGCGGTATGCGCTCGCTTAACTAACCGTGGAAGTGCTCAAGATTAAAGCCAAATGCAACGTAGTCGGTGCATTCAGTGGTTGTCCGAACAACTTGACTACTAAGCAGACTTAACTTTAACTTCGAGACGTGTAATTCATTAAATGAGTCGATTTGAGCCATAAATAACAGAAGTACAAATTGTCTTATACTATATCGCTTAGGTACGTAGCTATTGTCAAGCATTCTTAAAAGTAGGTAAGTACGCACGGCTACACATCAAGCTATACAAAACCAGTTTACGCTGGTCTCTTATGGTATAAGGAAGCCTATACAATTCGAGATCAGCTTAAACTGGTTTTGTGGTTTGGTGGTTGACCTGTAGCCGTGTGTTCCTACTTGATTTTATCAATCCGTAAGGATACTGTTGCATTTAGTTATTTTTACCCACAACGCAACAGAGAGTGTATATGCGATTACTATGACAGGTTGTTTATTTGTGCAAAACTAATGTTGCCATTTACCTATATCCAAAACGGTTTGACCGATTTAAATACAATTTCCTGTAATGGTTTTGTGATTGAACAGCGATGGTTCTAAGATAGGTGTTATGGATTTTCAATGACAGATTTCGTGTTCTTTTTCATATTTTTTATATTGAGTTGTATGTATTACTAGCTTACTCGACAGACGTTGTCCTGTCTTAACGTCTCTCCGTCTTATTTTTCAAAGGACGTCCACTGCTCAGTAAACGATACAGGCCTTATGAAACTGTCATCACACGCGTGAGGACCCCGGGGAACAAAACAATACATTTTGCATCGTCTGTAATGTTTTATATGAAGGGTTAAGATACGGTAAACCATCTGCTTTCATTATTATTCTGCGTGAGAACCGCAAAGTAGCGAATATTCAGCGAAGCCAAACAAAAGTTCGCGTTCGCGCCCCTCTCTATGAAAATCCAATATTGCGCTGTTAACAGCATAACACAACCGCTTCAAGACATAACGTTAGTAGTTGCTGCACTCATACAAACATGTTACTACTTTACATTTATGTACCACTCAGGTCGTAACGAAATGGCCACTTAATGTAAGTAGCTGCCACCAGTTATGGTTTATAGTTGGCGCTCCGTCCGACACACGCGCCCACAAATGTGCTTGTTAAACTACACGATAATAAAACGCACACAAGTGTAAGTTAATATTGTTTTTGATACACAATCGAATTAATAAAAACCAATATCACAGGTTTAGTTATAGGAGCACACGTTGTGAAAGACCAGCTCATTAGTTCGGATGTTGTCTTTCAAACTGGACAGACCTGCAATTGGAGCGTTGTTAAACTTTATTAATGGTTCGATTCATCATTAACTGGATACTTCAACCAAGGGGTGTACCACAGTACCGCTTGCGTGGAGGGTTTCTTTAGAGCTCAACCACGAGCGTGCACACGAAGCCATAGTGGAACTCATTACCGTTGTTGTTGGATCGATGACCGGTCGCGGGTGACCCACCCACCATACGTCTCGAAACTTTGCCCTGTAGCCTTACAAGGACTGATGTTACTTTAAGAAGGACCAGTTAGAAATATTATGCCATAGAAAGGCGTGCCTTAAGCCTTTAATATCAGCGAATATCAGTTTTTATTGGTTGCATTTTGTAAGTGTGTATTGAAATCTGCTTAATTTAATTACCCCAATCCTCTACCATCATCGCACAATGCCGCTCGGCATTGCGCCATCCCTGCATGACATTCCACTTGTCAAGTACGAACGAAGCGTTTTCTCGCCAAGGTGTGAAAGGTCCTTTCCACATAGTTACAGTCTGGCACTCTTCATACTCGAGTGAGTAGGTTCCTTGCTAGGTAAGCGTGCACAATCGTCAACTATGAATGTTTCAGTTTTAGGAAGGAAAACTAGTGAAACTAATAACAGCGCGTTAAAAGGGGCACAGCTTTGTACTAGTTTTTCAAGATAATAAATTCAGACATCAGTCAAATGTATATCTTTTATCAAAGAGTTAATACATAATTATCGACCATAAATAATCAGGAAATATAAAAGTTACGTGTGAATATGCTCTGACATTGCTATGCGTGTGCGTCGAGGTGCAAAAAACGTAGGAAGCAACATTTTCCATTAAATACATCAGTCTGGGGCAGTTGTCACGTGACAACACTAAGAGAGAGCTCACACTGTTTTAATGTTGAACAATTTTCCATGAGTGTTCCGCACCAGTAGCAACAGGCAGCGACCTGGTGTCCCGCCCGCGCCACAACACAACACAATACTAATTGCTTTGATAACATCTTCATGAATTTAAACGGATTCCCGAAAGATCACGTGTTCGACGTCACTTCGTAGCTCCATACAATTTTAATTGATCCGCCGTCGAGCGATACTCTCGAGGCACTACAACTGATTGTAAACATTTTTATTTTTGTTTGTTGAATACTTGTAGCAGAAAAAAAAGTGAGTAGTTACGGGACAACTTATAGGTATGCGAAAATGAACCCCAATTAATATGGTACTGTTTTTCGGAATTTTGAAGATAGATCGTTAGGAGAAACGAAGGGAAAGAAGAAGAAAGGGGACTGAGGGTGGAATTAAGCCAACGGCGCCCCACCGTACGAAACGCAACAATGTGTATACTGCATCTTAACGTTAATATTCTGTGGGGAAGTAAGTACCATTAGGCTAGTAGTCATGCTGGCATGGAGGCCTAGACATGCCGAGACAAAAGACATAGGATATATAACTACGTAAAGTGAAGGCGCGCGTTCGACGCCTGGCGACGAGGAAGACGCGACGTTATTCTCGACGTGTCGGCGGCGACGCGCACTTTTATTTGCGCGCCCCGGTCCAATTCGATGTCGCCCATACATGAATCTTTTATGTGAGGGATCGAGCCCCCTTTTTGCCCCGATCAGACTGAATTTGATATAGATACTTTTGATTGTATATTTGGTGCGTTTTGGTCATAAATACAAAAAATACCCACGGTTTCAGAGAAATACGGATGACCACACAATTAGACCTCTCCGTGCCTTCGAAAGCACGCAAAGCCGTCGGTCGTGGTTGTTATACGAATACCTATGATAAATCATTGTTGGTAGATAGCAACGAATGTCCAGAATGGTGTGCACGGGTGCGCCCCCGTGGGACGCTCCGGAGCCGATCATACCACGTAAATATACTCATTAGCCTGCTAGTAACCAGCTTTGTTTCAGCCTGCTAATGGTTATCACAGCAAGGATTTGTTGCATTACTTACCAGCTTAACTTAATTGAGTCGAAACTGAACATGTAGCGATGCAGGAACACTACCTTCTTCATTAATAGGTACCAAATATCGTTTTGTTACTGGTAAACAATACAGGATTTATTGTATATGAAAAGTTGTGTTATGTATAATAACTAGTATGATCATAGTGTTATAAGATCTATGACCTTTATACCCTGCTTTTATATTCGGATAGTGTGCTTGTGTCGTCGCATTTAAAACTAAATATAAGCGAATTCCCTACAGGGAATCCTCTAACAATGAGGCGGAGATCAAGGTCGGCCAGGCGGCCGGAGGGGCGCCGCGCCCTCGCCCTCTTGTTTCTATACTGGACGGTTGAGCTCGAAGTAACCCCAAAATATGATGACGCAGCAAATAATCTTGTGAGTGCTATGGTGGCAAAATTATCAAGCTTAGGTTTGTTTTGAATCTTTAATAGATAGCTTTGAAACTGCTGCTAAAATTTAAAAAATGTTCAGTACTTAATCCTTAGCAACTCGAACTCTTTTGAACTGCCTTTGAGTATGCAATCACTTTAGCGGTCATTCGTCACACGTAAATGAATCGTAAGTAAGTATGTTATATTTAGAAGGTTGAGGTGGCAATGCCGTGCATCTTTAAAGCGTTTTGCAAGATTGCACTTCGAACCCACAGTACGAGTATGTGTGACTTGGACACGCACACCCGCAGGCGCTGCGATGCCGACGTCAGACCACCACCACGCTTTCAAACTACAGGTTGAATTGTAATCTAATTGGAAACGCTTCAGAGAAGGGTGTATATCGATAATTAAACATAATACAAAACTTAGTATGACAGAGTATCTATATTCTTTATTTTCCTATTTAAGTACCTGCCTAATATAAATGACAATCAAAGACATCATACAGGAATCTTAAATATCAATTCTAACGCAAACATTTTTAAGAAACTGCAGTGTAAAATAAAATCACCTCCATAAAAATTGAATATTTTTCAAGAGTATGTGAACGCATTTGGCGTGTATATTGATTTGATGGCGGGTGTCGTGACCAGCTTACGTAACGTGAGTGGTGGTGGCCGCGCACCACGCAACCTGTACGTGTGCCAGAGTCGTAGCACCACCACCCACCACCACACTACCACACTGCTCACTGTGCCAGTAACGCGGGTCACGTGGACCACTCATAGCCTCCATTAATATGTGTGCGCGCACGACTCTCGGCCGGAGGGCGGAGATTAATTACTGACAGCCGTTTATGTCCGCACACATGTCTTACCGCTTACACTGTTATGTAGTGTGGAAATAAAAGTGCCTTTTATTGTTTCTCACCCCTAACCTTGATTTAAAAAATACGTCACAAAATAAGACAGCCTTGTTAGTCTAGTGGTCCCAAGCGCGACTGCTACGCTAGAGGTCCTGGATTCGATCCTCAGGTCGAGCAATGAGTTATTGGGTTTTTCTATGAAATTTTCAGTAGCAGCTCGGAGTCTGGATTTGTGCCCGGTTAATGACAATAGGCTCGCCCCCTATTACATGGGACCTAAACATACCGGCGAAGTGTGGATGTACATTAGTACACCTCTGCCTAACCCGTCGGAGAATACAGGCGCGACGGTATGTCATAAAATAACTGCCTTGATAGCTTAGTGATATGATCATTGGACTGCAAATCAAGGCCTCTGACTTTTCAAAGCGAAACCTGCATGCGAGAGATGAGAGATTTTCTTAACGGGGCATGAAGTGTGCCAACCTGTAGTAGGCTAGCGTAGTGGAGCCTAATCCCTCTCGTGCTGATTTACAGGAGAACCAACCCCCGTGCCCAGAACAATGAAATAGGTTTATGATGATGATGAATAAATATTGTTTGCATCATAAATGTTATAGGGTAAAGTCTTTATCCTAATTATTGACGATTTATGCAACCAGAACCTGAAGGCTAACACAAATTATTATTTTTCAAATCTATTGAAATATTCCAAAAAAGTTGGTTAATAATATGTCCCTAACGACTATAATTAAAACCTTCTGATAAACAATTTAAAAATGAAAATGTAAAAAAAATCAGCAACTGCTTGCTTAGAGGAACTCACAAATGCCTCTGACACTCCCGAATGCACTGTGACTAAGGACTCAATAACACTCATTCAAAACATGTTAACAACCTCCTGATTGCGTATTTTATTGTTCCAAACACTTAAATTTGTTGTATGGACTAGGAGAAACAGCGCATTGAATTGTATAAAATAATTTCTGTTACCTCTGAAATCAATCAAAAAAATAAAAATATTGAAATATTTGCCAGTTTTAGACGAAGTAAAAGTAAAAGCTACGTCGGCAATAAGACTGTCAAACAAACTGAGCAACTATGTTACAGTCTCGGACTGTACGCCGACGTTTGAACTACCATCGAGCTTAGTTTTATCTTTGAATCTGACACGTTTTGCTGTTCTAAGCAGTGTAGCCTCACCTGCCACGTCAGGGATAACCTCGTGAACGATACACGCCGTTGAAAACTAAGGAATATAATTCTACGGATACTACGTGGAGGTTTGAGTGTGAGGCGACAAAAAGTGCCGAAGTTCTGCTATGGGCACTTGCAATCTCAATTCCGAAATCCTAAGTTAATGTACACGTACACTCCTATTCACGTTAAACTTTCGTTCCGGTTTGTTCCGGTCCTCCAACTTAACGGAGCAAGTAAGGACAAAGAAAAACAGTGAATTCTACAGTTTTCGTCTGCTGCATTACAATGATCGTTCGGAAAACTTTGTGCAAAGTTGTCGTTCAGTGTTAGGAGCGTCACGCGACTGCTCGTTATTTGCAACTGTTTATTGAGTCGCAAACTGCTACAGAGGGCCCCACTACGTCACATCCAGTTCTGTAACTACTTTGTGTTTGCGAGTGACTAGATTGTTTGATTTGGAGGCTCTTAAGACATCCAAGGAATAAGTTCCTTGTTATCGACTACTTGTCGATTGTAGGTCACGAGTGCTGTGCGTGCGGCTCTACAGTCAACTGTCTGACATTACAGGTCTTGTAAGCTGACGGTAGCGACACGGCTAGACAAGTACATTTTACAATGCATGTACGAGCTTCGACTTTACGCTCGGCCATCGAGGCACAAAATATCTTGCAACTTTTCGCTTTACGGTTATATAAAAATAAACTAACGGCAAGCGGAAGCCAGAACATGTTTCAAACGTACGCTGAATAGACGCAACATTACAGTTGTAAAGTGGTCTATACTTAATAGTTAATATGTAGGTAATAACTGTAAAACATAATAAGAAGCGAAACACCTCTAAATACTTACAATCTTATCCTCTATGATGTAATCATATCTAAAGGTATTTAATTCTTTTCACGTTGAGATGTATAAAAAAAGAAATTCGTTTTGTGCGAGCGAGGAATTAATAATTGTACCTAGCGTGAGGACGCGTGGTGCGCACAGGTGAGGCGAGGGGCGAGGGGGTGGAATGCGGCGCGGGGCGGGGGCGGGGACGAGGAGGGCCTAGTCCTATCGAGCACTACTCAAAAGTCCTTGAATTAACTGTAAATCTTTAATAAAAACTTGTGAACTCGGCTAGTAAGTGCGACATTGAATTTAAATTTTGGCTGCTCTCTTCCGCAAAAAACTTCAAAGATAGCGTCTCGGGGCGCGGCTTTCACGGTGGGCCGCCCTTTGAAATATTTAGTCTTTGGCGTATGTAAGAGATTACAGCTTATTTACTAAGTTGGAAAGGGTTTGGAACGAGGCTAATATAATCTGAAGTTTGCAAACAAGATTTGTCTCCGGTGTGCTGCGAACGTAGATGCTTCGCTGGACTTGTTGTTGCTTTTTACGGATGAAACTTCAAAAAATTATTAAAATATAATCAATGGACTTTGTGGTCTCCAACTGATATCAGATTAATCATATATTTAGGTTCCGACAATTCTTAATGTACTTCTCCGATCGGATGTAATTAAGTTTGCTAAGAACCGCTCTAAGTACGTATATTGATCCAGTCGCATGCCGTATAAGTTGGACAACAACTAATATACTACTACCTATAACTAATATAAAGCCTCATTAGAAGCCCAGATTACGAATAATATTATATCCGGATAGTTACACGGTAGGAGTATTTCAGTCGCGATAGCGTGCTTCATCGTATTAAAAAAAAAAGTTTTTTAGATGGTTTCCACATAAATCGAGTAAAAAACACAAAATATTGTGGTAATAGGTGTAATGTTCTTAGTATGCACTCAGGTTTCTTTTCCAAAAAAAAGTAAGATATTTTCTTAAAAAGTAAGATAATTACGAAAACCGATGTTGACACGAAAATATAATGTTACTCCAGTGTAATAATCCTATTGTTTGGTGGTGTTGTCGTGTTCAAAGCGAGTGATGTGCGAGGTCACGGCTAATAGTGTTCGGCCTTGACTCGACTTGAGCCACTGAGCCAGTTCGGGAGTACAATGGAAGCCGGGAGAGAAAGCTCACTTCATCTATATATTTTGTAAAAACAAGCATAAACGCGTTACGTTTCACAGAACGAAAATCATGGTCCAAAGGAGTAATCTACTTAAAAAAATATATTTGGAAGTTTTTTATTTGATGTTTGACGTGGCGAGTATTCGATGTACCTTCTGTGTTGTGATATTTGGTGGTCGAGAGACTGGAGAGAGAGACTGGAGAGACTGGAGAGACTGGAGAGACTGGAGAGACTGGAGAGACTGGAGAGACTGGAGAGACTGGAGAGTCTGGCCAGCCCTCCGCTGAAGGCCGAAAGCTGAGCTCTTTGTAAATACAAGAATAGCGCACATTTCGCTTAACTAGTACCACTGGACTGGGACACTACTTGTGTTAACTTACGTTAAAATACTCCTTTTTACTTAATATTGCTAGTTTAAGTAGGTTATTGTTGACAATCAAACAAAATAGTTATGTGATGTTGTTTGCGCATGCCGTTGGTAAATAAAGAGGGAGAAAGAGAGTGGAGAGAGTTCCTCGAGTTATGGATGGAAGGGCATTGCAAGGGCACTTATTAATATATTCACTTTTATAGCATATACTTGACTATTGAATATCGAGAAATCAAAACAATAATAAAAAATCTTGGACGGTATAATAAGCCTTGTAAAGTGGGACACAATCACTTATAACAAAAATTGAATTAAAGAACAAGCGCAATGTAAGTACAAACATATGAAAGAAAAAGGCTGTCTAGTGAAAAGTTGTATGAATTTAAACGAGCATTATCAGTAGTTAGCGCTTAAGTTTTCAAACAACGCTTAAGTTCCAGCTTCTATTTCAGTTCTGCACTTCTAACTACTTACTTACATATTTTTGTTAAAGTTGTACAACTCTTGTTCTAATTAGTTTCAATGGACTATATGAAACAAAAAAAACCCTTTCTCAGTTTATTAAAGTTTATTAGAATATTTTTCACGAAACGTGTTAAAAACGGTCATTCACACACTCTCTGAAGATGAAACTAATATTATTGTTGTTGCGATTACGCCAACAATACACAGCTCATTAGCACCAAGCACAGTGCGAGTCACAATAGAATGTGTCCCCCCACAAGTGAATGCCGTCGATTAGTGGCGCCCACCGTGGGACTGTCAGGTGAGGTATAAGTTCTTATTCCGAACAAATCACATGTAACACTGATTAAAACACTAACAGGGTGCTTGCATATATTTTTCAATGTTCAATTTGTTCAAAGTCAAAGTAATATTAGTATAGTCATTCCCTTGAGATTGTTAGACTATCAGCTCTTCTACCTGACAACGAGAAAGTAGGAACTCAAGGAACAAATCAGTCGTTTATAAATAACCTTAATAGTGATGTTGTCGCGCTCGCGACTGATTAGCATCCGCCAAGTGCGGGCTCAACTTACCCCCCCCCCCCGCGCACCCCCGGCTCCTGACGGTCCCTCACTGTTGTTACCAACTCATTTTTTATGCAAATGTGTTACCATCACTGTTTTAAACGACTCATTTATATCAAGCACGATTTTGTACTTAAGTAAGAAGCAAAAGTTTCGTCCTGGCTCAAGATTTCAATAACAGCGCGTAAATGTATGCTGATTTATTTTGTTTTGATCATCTGTTGGCATGTCCAGATAAGGAACATTGCTTTTACCAACACACAATACTCAATACTCAATATTTTATTGCGTTTCATAAAGGTGGTAACATAGTATCTTGGATCATTATGGACCCTGTCGGGCACAGCAAAATTAAGAGAGACACAATAATTTGTAAAGTTTATTGGATGCTATCTTAGTAATAACGCCAGACGAACTATTTAATACAATGTGATACGAGGTGACCTATGAAGTAGTCGATAAACAAAAATAACGCTCCAACGTGATTTAAACATCACAATGCGACGTGCTTATAAACGTCTCATGCCCTTTAGATAAAGGACAGGGTATGTCTTGAAATACTCACTTAGATACTTGTGTGTAATCTGTAGTAGTGAATTCGTCAATCTTGCAAAACTGAAAAGCAGGCTCTGTCCATTTAAACGGAGTCAATACTTAAGCATTATTATAATGATATCTATTTTAGGTGATGAGTATTAACATAATTAAGATATTTATGAAAAGACCAAACAAAAGTCTTTTTAACAGGAAACGTGTGGTTTGTAAAGAATTCGCAGTGGCTGTGAATGAGTGCGGCGCGAGGGCACTGCACGGTGGGCGCTGGTCTGTCACCGCTGGCGGGGACTCGGTGAGGCAGCGGCGCGGAATGCACGGTGAGTGCTGAGTCAGCGCAGTAGGCAGCGTGGGCCCACATAACATAACACATTTTAGGTGCAATGCCTTACTCACCAGGCCCGACACCGAGCCAGGACTACCAGACAAGCAGGCCGACTAGACACGACTATAATTTACGACAGTTTCAGCTTCAGTTATAATAAGTTGGCCGGTAGACATATCACCGGAATAGGAAGATGTAAGTACCCATTAAATGAAGGTCAATAATTCCCCTAATTACCCGTTTTATATATACCAATCCTCTAATTTGTGCTATATGAGTAATATTTACGAAAATAAACGTATGTTTTGTTACTCTAATGTGTCCAAAAGTTGAGCACCACGTTACTTTAAACCTCAACATTTCAAATGAGTATCTGATTAAATTTAAGATCATAGAGTAAGAAAATTGTGTATCTGTTTGTTATCCCGAATAAAATAAAATAAAAGTGACATATATGCGTATAGCTTCAACAACAGTCTCCTGAACTTAGTCTCCGCATGAGCTGCAAATATAATATAATCAGTGAGTATCGCTAGTTGATTGGTTCGGCGCGACCCTCAGGGGTGTCGCGTTATTGTTAGCACGGGCTGCCACGACTCTCAGCGTAATGTCACATATATTTTTCTCGAAGCTGTATTTAATTTAATTCGCCTTGTTGTAGACCCGATTAAAAGAAGATGACCAAGCTGTGTATTTATCATTTATGGGA
This sequence comes from Subacronicta megacephala, assembly GCA_958496365.1. Lineage (NCBI taxonomy): Eukaryota > Metazoa > Arthropoda > Insecta > Lepidoptera > Noctuidae > Subacronicta > Subacronicta megacephala. The sequence continues at coordinate 44,845 of OY292519.1, forward strand.
TTCTTTTACTAGTGCTATGATTTTACAGAACAAAATAGCAATATATTTTATAGCTACTTTGGAATTTAAAATTAACACGTAGAGCCAAACAACCGTCCAGGTAGGTTTACTTTGTTTCGTGAGCAACTGAACGGATGACCTGAAACGCCGAAGCCGGTCAGGTCAAGAGTTACACCAATCAGTCCTCAAATATATTTTTCCTGATTTTTAGTAATTTCTGATCAATTGACATCCCTGTCTTGGTAAACGATGCTTCTGGAGTTGGACACAGTCGCGCGGCGCTCGTGCGTCTCACTACAGGTACATACATTAGCACCAGCAGCCTGTGTGAGTAAAGTGTTCTTGCAGTGTCGTCGACAGTCCGCAATTACTATTGCTACTAATACATCGAAGGTGAGCCGTTGGCAGTTTAGTCAACATAAATTTACATTATTGGCTGTATGTCGCCTAAAATGTAAGTAATGTTGTTTAAGTAAGCTGTTATTTGCTGTTGGTCTTCCGAACATTAAATAAATAAATAATCTTGGTCCTGGTAATAGAGAAACTTTTATCTCACAATTCACTTTGAGCTTAAAATTTTATGGGGTATAAAAATAATAAACCATTTTTTTCGGGTTTCGTATTAATAATTATTAATAGTATGTTATTAAATCCCGATGTTTCGGACCCTTAACAGTGTCCATGATCACGGGCAAAGCTTATCTAATATTCACCACTGATATTTTGCTAGCTGTATGTCTTGTCGCAGGCCGTCAATCAGTCACTTACCTAGGTACGTATTGTGAAGTGGTGCTATGTCGGACACACTATAGGCACCAGTTATATAGTGTTGCACACAAACAAGAACAATGCGCTCATTACGAGTAGATAAATGAGTGCGCGATAATTAATGATTGATCTATGTATATATATAACTGCTCTCTGTACCGCCCGGCGCCGGCGCTGGCGCCGCCCGCCTTAGCGCCACACGACACATTGTTGTATCGCAATGACCAACATGAAGGTACCTACATAAGGTCATTTATATGGAAGCTTTGTTAGCTCAACTAAACTTTAGCTAAATATATGAACATCACATTTCTCGTAAAATAAATAACTAAATGCCACGATTTACAATCTCAACTAATCCTATTATAGAAACCCGTCCTATTCGTCATTTGCAATATATAGTGCATGAAATCATCCGCCGTAGCAAGTGTAGAGGTCTACGAGGTACGTTCAATCACAAACTATTTACGGTGTGCTACGCTCACCTCTAACTAATGCCGACGTAGCAGTGAAAGGAGAAGAGTTATTAAAGTGATGCAGAACGATTGAGTCGGTGTATTCCCTCGACGTCCAATTACGAGTGTAAGTGATTGTTATTGTGTGAGGACGATATACACAGCGTACCGAACACTGTTGTCACTGTGCTCGAACACAATTGTATCGTTAACTGTTATATATTTACGCAAACGTCATCGTGTTGTTGGTTATCGCCATTCCTGTTGCACTGTGACATCGTTATTGCTGCGATGGGCAGTTATAACCAACGTTGTTATATCGTTGGTTGTACGATCATGTAAAATCATGGCTGCCGATAGCAAGTATAATAATACGCGTTCCTGATGAAAACCCTTTATGATTCCATAGCTTTACTCACTGTTCAAGTAGAGCAATAAACCCACATAGCGTTTAATGATAATCGAGTTAAACCAAACTGGCAGAGGGCGGATCCCGCTAGAGGTCGTTAAAAACTCGAAGTTTTTCACTAAGTTTTAATTCCGTTTGGGTGTAATGCGTTAGCTGCGGAGCTCCCGCTCTGAGTTTATGGGGGCGACCATTTATTGGCTCCAGTCGACACCCGGCCTCAAGTTATGACGTCTCAAACTCCAATAATTATGCCACACTAGGAACTGCCCCCGGCATCGCTTCCAAGAACTTGATATTATTATTGAGAAGTTGTCGGGACTACTGATTGAAGTAACATGCCTTTCCTAAACTAAACTGTCGTTTGTTGTTGTTACAACTAACAACAACAAACGTACCATATTTCTATAATGATTTTATTCAAAATTAAAATGCCTACCAAAGCTTATGTACTAGCATAATTGCCATAGAAAGACGATGAGTTTAAAGAACACAATTACACAACAATGCACTTAAAAATAAGTTAGAAAGTAAGTGTTAAGAGAAGTTGGAAAATTAATTCGTAGAGTTAAGTTACTGACACATAATTATCTGTAATTATTTGACTCTGTGTTGTATGTTTCATTGTTCTATATAGTTCTAAATAGTCGTCGTAATAGAGCTGCAATATATATATATATAATAGAGCGACATAATTAACCTGTTAATGACCCCTTAACTGGGGTACACCCCCGTGGGACCCCTATACCTCTGGGTGGTGCCCTCTGTGGCTCGTTGATGGTTGTTGAACCTGCGTCGTATGTTTTTCAATTTCAGGGACTAACAGCTACAAAAGACGACCAAACAAAACTCGTTTCCTGGTTCAAGTCCTAATGTTAATTGTTATTTGGAGTGGCGTCGTAATATTACACTGTTCAAATGTTTGTATTCTACTGGTGGCATTACACGTTAAATGGCGGCTCGTAATTAATTACCAAGAGCCTGACAAATTGCCGGGTTTTTATTTAGGTAGATGGTATCGTCGCAAAACTGTGAATAACCCTAGAGAATATGGGCGTGGTGCGCATGTGTTTATTACTATCATTTATGTAGATACAAACAATTCTAAATATAATCTGCAGATATAACCACAGTTAAAACAAACAAGTTCTATGTCCGACGACAGATGTATCACTACTTATCCATTTTTATATTACACCAGAATCTATTGTAAATAGCTCGAAAGAGTCGAAGAGGGAGTGTTAAGAAAATTTGGTTCATAAATGTTTCACATTTGTGATTATTTTCTTGACTAATTACGATATATACCTATTTACCAGCGCGGTAGTTCGGAACGGCTAATTTCAGACGAGTAGAGTTATTTCGAACAAACTGTAATAGCCTTGCTCTATATCAATACAAAATATTGATATAGAAACTATACTTATTAAACCAATCTAGCTCTTAATTGATTAATAGTCGACAGAGTTGTGTACGAGGAGTAAACGTGGTGTGTGTATGTATACTAGGTTAACTGAGAGCTCGTCGATGTTGATTAAGAGCGGCCGAGTTCCGCTCCGGCTCCGGCTACATGATCTTAACCGAGAATCGTTAATAGTGACTCGTTTGTGTGCGGTTCAATACAATGCCTACGTACAGTGACGGTCCAAGGTTAAACATGTGTGGATCTCATCACGGTGCTGTCGGATAGTTGAGTTGTTGTTCATACAGCTAATCAGTTTTGTATTTAAAAAAAATATGTACATAATATGTACGTTAAATAAAAATTCATTCAATGTACCTTGCATGCAGCCAATTAACAACTCGGATTAAAGTACTCCAATTTATTTCTTTATCTAAAAATAATTCAATTCAATTAGAATACTGTTCATTCACTGCATGATATGCAATCTCTTTGATAAAGCATAGTATGATTCATGTATTCAGATTGTTGTCGCGCACAGCACAGCTCGGCCTCTTATGGGTAGCGCCCTGAGCCTATCATCCATGTCATTATAATATCAACATTAATGTTCCACACTATAATTATATTTATTACATGTGCCAAAAGGGGACTTCAATAGAGTCGATCTACTAAGGGGGGACTGTGGGTAAGGTCACATTTTAATGCGCTCATAATTCGCGTTGACACGTCGCCGACATGCTTCAACTACTTCATCCTGTTACCTGTTCACGGGGAAAATAAAATAAAGAGCGTAATCGATTTTAGGTTTCAATTGTCATTTTAGTCCGTTATGAGTTCAGTCAGCTGCCAGATGTCACTTCAAGACAAATGTAACTAGTTATCCTATGAGTCGAACATTAACCCCCTTTTTTATCGCCGCGTCTCGTAATCTCATTACAGCTGAACTTCGGCGTAGCTCCATTAGCGGCAGGGTCAAGGGTTCAAGGTCACGCTTCCTTGCGACTCCGTAAAATAAATGTTGCGACACAAACATCCAGGGCCGCGTATATAAGTCCATCTCAAAAGCTTTTAGTTAACGCGTGTATGTGAGTACCGCCACACGAGACACTATGAATACTTCTCAGCCTTGTACATGTTTATACTCTCGTCGTTGTTGTTTTAACCGTTAAGTGATGTCAAACCAGCTCCCGACACATTATAATAAATAAGTAAGGGTGTTCCATATCCCAAGGATATTTAGAGACAAGGTAATGGGTTAGTGTGCTAACTCCGGCTAGTAAGTGAAGCAACCACATCATCATTATAATCGTGTGGTGTAGACACGGCGACAGGCGTCTGCTCCGATCCATTAACGCACATACGTTAAGGACCTTTACTGGTTCAAGTCTTAAAGCTTTACCTCCAGCAAAAAGTAAGAGGAGGTTCACACCGACCGACTGTCGCGGTGCTCGGCCAATACGAGATGAAGTTTCAAGCAAATTGTGGGAATAGGCATGATGACTGATTTTCAAAAACTGATCTAAAATATTCTTATGTATATACTATTTCCGAAAAACAATTTTTTTCTGCAATTAAAAAAGGTTTTTGATACAAAAATGCGATTTTAATTCAATGTTTTTAAATTAGCGCGAAAACGGACCCTGGTGTCATGGCGTCTGGTTATGACGTCACTTCTATGTTTTGACATCGTAAACAATAGGAGATTAAGGCCGGCTGGTACTGCAAAGCCCATATAAAAATGTTTTAAAAACTATTTTTTTAAGTAGTAAAAAGTAACATTAAAATCTGAGAAAATAAATTTATATTGTTGAGTATATATTCTAGGGAACACATACAAGGGAAACACGATTTGATGAAGTTGGCTCGATAGAATAAATTCACAAAGATACCTCTTTTTTTGTAATTTTATCTTCCATTTTCGATTTTATTCTTAAAATAATAAAACCGAAAATGATTTGACATCATGTTTTATTTACAAAAATAAAGTTCATAGATAGCTCGAGAGATTTTACCCGATAGACTTTCGTTATTACATTAATTTTTTTAATTAATTATTCAAGTAAGTTACGAGGCGAGACACTGACTGAGCCTGAGCCTCGCCGAATGGATCGTAAATTACCTACTTGAATAATCGGTTCTTCACTCCTACGATGGACCCACATGAGAAATGCAATGGCATGTTTGCAGCCTCCTTGTGAGGCAACACAGTCATGGCATTTTACCGATATAACTTCTTCCTTTACTTCGTCAACTATTAACGTCACTGCATATAACTTCGCGTGGACCTTGTGTTCTGGGCAGATTTTTGATTTAACTATAAGCACATAGATTTTCATTGCGTTTTAACTGAACGTAGCTAATCGCGTCGTCCCCATAAGATGGCCTGGAGGATTAAAACAAAGGAATCGATAGGAAAGCATATTTTATAAAATCAAAACATTATTAAAACTAAACATACGAAGCTGTGATTTTTAAGTGATTTTATTTTTTTAATTATAGTAGGTATAATCCAAATAATAATAAATAATACTTACATTGTAGTTTTAACATTTCTAAATTCTGCTGAACACAAGTCTTTGTTTAATACCAGGAACTGTCCCAGCATTAACAAATATTGCTCTAACTCTGGGCAAATTAGAGCTGTTTGCCTTGGTAAACCCTTGTTCCATTACTTAATAAGTTCTTACACAAGTTGTAGGACAAAAGCTAAGTAATATACAATTAGGAAATACATAACAAACAATTTTAAGCGCGGAGATCGTCGAAATTCGTACGAAATTTACGTGACAGTAACAGTTCAACATAGATGTGACGTAATTGAATCTGATTGGTGTTCAACTGAACATGGCGGACTTGTGTATTTTGTAGTTTTATTTTATCAAATAAATTAATAATCCCGACTTATAAATAAAAATAAATATTCTTTTCTAAACATATTAATTATATTTCAGTATATGAACATATTATTTTAGTAATTCTTGCTTACCGTCATCATGCCTATTACACTACTCAGAGTGTTAGTAGTGAGTGTATAACTGTTCTGATGCAGAAGGTCATCATCGTAGCTTGCAAATAGATGAAGATGGGCACTGTGGACATGTGTGAGTGGCGCCCTCGCCGGACATATGAACGCCACTTAGCTGGTGCAGCTATTTATGCAGTATTTATGTGGTTGACGCTTTAGATAAAGACTTCTGTATAAGTTTTAGCGACGTCATTTAAGACTAGTTGTGATGTTACCTAATAAAACTTTAATAGTGGACGACGTTAAAGGGCTGTTCTATTTTTTAAACCTCTGCTGTCCCACAACTGCGTAGAGTCGCTTACCGATCCTTTATATCCGGTGAAGTCAACAGAGGCGACCAAGTTTCGTTGGCTTGGCCCGACGACCATGTTCCTTCCCGGGCTCCCAATGAAAAATATCCTCTAGCTTCCCATATTTTCTAATTAAAATTGAACTGAATTCTGATTGAAACTGTCGAGCACACATTGTATTTTACTCTTTTAATATGTCGTACATTTGTCTCTGCTAGCGGAGCGGTGTGATATTGTTAGCGCTCGATATAATGTTGATAGTAGTAGCAGTACTCAGTAGACGCTGAACACCTGTTCTCTGTATCACTAAGTGAACTATGAAAGTATAATGTCACCGTCGTGACGACAGGCCGCACCTCCCTCCAGCTACACATGACTCACACTTACATTGTGATGTATTGTAACATTTGTAACACAATATTGTACTCGACGTTTATCGCATTCTATCAGAGGCTTAAGTTTAGCTCACATGTTTTTCTTTCCCGATTTCCTATTGGAAATTAAAATATAATTAATACACATTTCATATTATATCAGCATATTGCAAACCACGGCTGGACATAGCCCCTCAGTGTGTACCTAGAAGTAAAAGAAATCTCACCATAACCTGTTCCTAATCTTCTTCATCTTTACCCCTCAGTTCCTATGCCTCTTTTCTTCCATCATGCTAATCGATTTTAGGGTATCCAAAATCTACCAAATAAATGAATCGTGTTAAAGTATCAAGATTTTTTTCAGATCAAGATCTAAGATTTAATTTAATATTTTCAAATTAAATTTAATCTTGACGGTTAATAGGTAATAGAATAGCGAACTAATGTAAAATCAGTGTCTGACTGAGGAAGTCCTCGATCTATGTAATGGAACTTATAAATACTCATAAAATGGCGCACTTGTGACATGAGCAAGTAAAAGCCAAACCGGTTAATATTTACGATATAGCCTGTTGCAGTCGCCGAGTGAGATCAACCATTATGCAGGAATTTATACTACCTACGTATATATAAGTCTATATCTCTACGAAGGTGCTTATTATGTGTAATAACTGTATCAGAAATTAGGAATCTTAGAACACCAAACAAGAATATAAAGCCTGAATATCAGTCGCCAAGGGATTTGCAACCTCATCAGCAAAAAACATAAGGTTGTAAGTTATTATTTAAATGTTGATCAGATCGAACCGTGCGCGTTGCATAGATATAGGGCACTGATTCCCACCGGACTTACCTACATGATGTTTAGCTAAATGTGTGGCTTGTCTTGAAATACGGATCCAAACTGAAACAACAGCCGCCTGTCTGTCGCCTGACATCCACTGAGCATAATCAGCCTATAACAGTGAGCTAGCACAGCCTCTATCAGGGGAGGAGGAGAAGAAAAGGTTTGTATCGGAGTTGTGACTCCAGGATTCCCAGAGAATCTCCGGTGACTCAGCGGTGAAATATATTAAGGAAATATGTATATGTCATTCAGTCTTATAAGATTTTGCACAAGTCACAAAAGTATCGAGTATTACTACAGATCCATGATTAATATGTTTATTACGTTTTTTATTTCATATTAAGTTTACATACATACATACATATTGTCACGCCTGTCTCCCATGGGGGTAGGCAGAGACTATAGATTTCCACTTGCTACGATCCTGGCACACTACATTCGCTTCATCTACATTCATTAATCTCTTCATGCATGACCGTCGGTTTAGGGTGCTCGGAACCTGGCCTTTTTTAAGAACATCCGCAATTTGGTTGCGGTACGTTCGCCCTTCCAACTCGTTAAGTTTAAGTTTACCAAATAAATAAATTGTTATCGGTAATGAGATCTACCTTGTAAAAATAAGGTACAAATCCTGTAAATCAGGGATGTCAACACTGAAGAGAACAAAATCTCTAAATTTGTCAAAATGATTTACAACTACAAATATTAACTTTATCAACGCGAGTCATCTGCGAGTTCCCTTGAAAAATTGCTTGGTGTAAAATTACTTGAACATTCAACTTTCGGTCAACTTTTATGATCCGTAGCCGTGAATGGGCGTGATAAAAGGCAAAAAGTTGGTTATCTTTTGGTATACATTCATGTGTGTGGGAACATTTGTTTAATATATTCTGTTGTACGGCTTCGCGTCGGGAAATAGCAAAGATTACCTTCCTTACCTTCTCGTTACATGTAGTTACTATGCTTTGCTCGTGATCAGAAATTAAGTACGTATCTAGAAATTGTGATCAGTGAAAATATGTGACACTGAATCCAGTAGGTACTTACCGCGAAACATAATAAAAGACTGCGCGGCGTGCCAGCAGCCGTTTATACTGCCAATACAGCTCTCTGAGACGAAGGATCCTCGTCGTCAGTGGTCACACCTCACCCTCCAGACATATTATTAATACTGTTCGGCGTACAAACAAAGCTAATTGCGTCACTAGCATTTAGGCCTTGTTGTACATTTGTGGCCGGAGTGGGACGGCCTGCCCGACCTGGCTCGGCCAGGCCTTGCCCGGCCCAGCTACTTATAGCGATAAGTGTGACTTCGGCTCCAGGTCACGATACAATGGGAAAGCTTACTTGCTACCCAAACGGCTGTACTTTAAAACTTCGTCAAAGTTTAATTAAATACGCTCGCAGTGAGCTGTGCACTCCAGAATATCAAACAAGGCAGATTGTTGTGGGCGGTGTGCGGTTGCCTTGACTATGTTCAAGAGGTAAATTAAAAGGGGTTAAATGACTGCTGATGGCGGTTGTAATATACTTGATGTGGTTATGTTTGTTGAAAATGTTTAATCATAAAAAAAATGCTTTCATAACACATTCGGCAACCACGCATAGAAATTCCTATGAAATAATTAGAAAGTTATACAAATAATTCACAGAACAGAACAGTTATCTATAATATAATAATCCTGATTTTATGATGACCTAGGCTTCTAGATCATAGCCATCATGATGAATAGATGAATCTAAGCAGCATAATAATATGTTGCGTAGATTTCCTCAATGCGCTTGATAATAATATAAAACCGATGACGACCGCAAGGAATTAACAGCTAGAAAGAAAGAAAGAAGAAATATTTTTTTCTTTCTTTTCTTCCTTTCTGCAGTTATCTACGAAATTACCATTTTACGGGAGAGTGTTATATCGCAAAAATTTGATACTTGATTCGGTATCTAAAAAATAAAAAAGTAACGCAATCTTTGTTAAAATAATCATAACATAAAAAATATAAAATAATACATAAAGAATTCTGACCAACTTAATTATATGACGTAACATTTAAAAAATACAGTTGACTCTTTGATTCATAATAATTGTAGGCACCACAGACTCCTAGATGTGCTTCCAGACGACTGCGATGTCATATTGCCACCTTGAATGATCTCGCTATGACGTGTGCATTATTGAGTGAGCTATGCACCCTCAGCGGTCACGCGCGCAGAATGCATAATGCAATAATGTGAGTATTAGTGGCGCCTGGGCGGGCGGCTCCGTGCGCCCTCGTGCGGTGCGGTGCGGTGCGGTGTAGGGCGGCGCGATGCGATTTCCATGTCAAAGCTAGCCCCACCTTGCAACTAACGCGATTATGCTAAGAAACAACGCGCGGTACGTGGTAGCCATTAAATTGGAACTTTCCTTAATGAGTGTGTGCTTGTATAGAGTGCCGCTATAGGAATCCTGACTACTCCTTGTTAATGGTAATACCGTTTACGTTTTATATGCAGAGCTCTAGAGTCGTAAACTTAAAATGTATAAAGGAGTGGCTAGAATTCCGTCTGCGAATCTTTGAAAAAGTATCTTAACATAATTAGACATTAAGATTTAATTAAATACAGTCCAAATTCTTGTCATAACTATAAAATGACTAAATCCCCAATTTCGTCCTTTATAATTTATCTAAGTCAACTTTAAAGACAGGAAATAAAAGGCTAATTAAGAATTAATGAACCAAGGACCAAGTTAAAGCTGATAAGTTCCTGGTGTTTGGTTAATTACCTACTTATATCAGTCTATTCAATGCTGTTTTCAGGGCGTATGTTCAAAGGCGTGGTTCTGTCTGTAATCATAGATTAAAGCTGAGCCGAGTGCATTGAAGCCATTGAGATATTGGAGTTCAATAAAATGACGAAGTCTTAAGAAAGAAGTCTTTGAGAGCTTTTGTTGAGGATGTCGTTACAATGGCAGCTTTTAGTTGGATTCGCGATGTATTCATCACAATGGAAGACGATTAGAGGGAGGCTTATAACGGGGACTCTCTTGTGATTACATTTATATAAATTCGTATTAATGTAGTTTATATACAGGTCTGCGAGATAAAATAAAAAGTAAGTTGATCATATACAATAATAGATACCCACTTGCTACCCGGCTTAACCCGACACGTATTTTGAAAAGCAGTAGGTATATATAATATACGCCAAACCAAAACGTTAAAGTTTTTATCCAAATTCAAGAAAGTTAGAAAAACGAAGAACAAAGGTCGTAAATAAAACTGCTGTGAAATCTAGATTCACTGAAGTACAACTTTTGACATGTGATGTGACATGTGATGTGATGTGACATGTATAGGTATATTGGTCTAATTGAAATAAAACATTTAACTTTGTGTACCCTCTGGATGTGATGACTGACTGACAGTTCTTGACATACAGGTAGGCAAGATTTTTTATTGTTTCGTGTATCAGGGCTAGCTTATTGTCATTGTTAAACTCGCATATCTAATAACATAACTATTGTCTGGACTTTAAAAGAGACCATGACTATGAGTTTGTTTCGCCGTGTGTTCTCAGAGGTCGTCAGATAGGAAACGTCGGCGCCATCTAGTTGTGTAAATGTAAAAAATCGACTTGTAAAAGTGTCTTTAAAAGATCTATTTACAGAAATAAATATCATTTCATTTCATTGGTCATAAATTGACATTACGAGTTACTTACTGTACCTACTTACAGAAAAAGCCCAACCTGTGAAGCCCTTGCACTTAGTCTCACGCTTTGGTTGAGATCTCTAGGTGTCTTCTACACAAGAGTCTCCAGTAAATATATTTACGTGAATGAATTTGTGATCATTGTTCGATCGTTATGGCGTGATATATGGCTTGTGATTATGTACAGCTGAAAGCTATAGAGATTGTCGCAGATCTATCTCTCCGCGGGGAGTTCCTATTTTCTTTGCCGTTGTATTACTCATTAACCCTTAACGCAGCTTCAATACCCTCTTCGTTCCGAATATATGATGTAAGTTCGTCGTTTGTCCACTAACACATCAGAACTGTATCAAACGCTAAACTAACAGCAATAACACGCCATACGTTGAGTCGTTTAGAATTACCGACAGCGCAGTAATGTGCTAAATAGCTTTCAAACAACATCATAATTGTGGTTGTGCCGTTCGACAATCACTCGAATATCCTACGTGATAAGGTTGGGTGTTGTTGTGAGTGTTCCCGGTGATCCCTCAAGCGGGGTGCTCGTAAACTTGGAGTGAACCCGTTAGGCGCTACGACTCCACTTTGTGCTGCTTGCTCTATGTCGAGGAGTATCTACATATTTTTGACCTGATTACTTTCAAGACATGTTATAAATTGGTTTGGTTTAAGTTTCAAGTCGCACAAATGTAAAAGCTTGGTACATTATCTTCATAAATAGATGTTATGTTAAGTTATAACAGTAAATAAGCCAAAGTTTAATATTAGTATCTATGGTCATTATCATGTTTTGTCCGTAGGCTTGTTGCTGCTTATACTTTTTCCTCTTTAAATTATTTAAATAATGTTCACGGAGCGTGATTGTGGAAATTTAGCCTGGCTGACGTAGGGCCTGATTTTCTGGAACTCAGCTGAATTTACAGGATGGGCTTTAATAATATCTAAATACTTAGTGTGAATTAAAACTTCACACTAAGCCCAGTGTGGTTTGGGAGCAATAGTGATGAAACAATTTACACAAAGTTAAAGCGTCTGTCTGGGTTTGGACCTACGACCGACAAACCATAAGTCGCGGCCGTTACCACTGGGCCAACGTCGCTCTTCAGGCAAACATCGTTTGCAAGTTTGTGTCGGCAATTATTAGATAACAGTGCTTAGTGTGGATCACACACGGTGCGCCACACCGGCCACACTCCACAGCGGGCGCTCGCGTGCACATCCATCACCCATCAATCCGACACCTGTCTGGTGCGTCGTGCACTGTGCGTGGTGCGCCAGCTCACGCTGCGATCACTTTGTGTTTGCATCTCTAAAACTCTTCCATACCGGTGACTGACGGGGTCAACATTGACGTCCATAGGCAGAAATGGCGTATAAAGCTCTTGTAGACATTAAAACCTTATCCTTGGAAATAATATGCTCCTTATTTTTTTTCGGTTCCAATTTGTCTCAGTAGCTACGGATCAGCTAAAGCCATGATACATGATGATGATTTATCCAAAAAGAGCAAATGGCCTACTAGTGCACTCATCGTATGCACGTATGTATGTACTTATACAAACTATCGACAGCATAAATCTTAACACGTTGTATAGGCAAATTAAACGTAAACTATGAGCGCAGTGATCCAGGTGTAGTGTGGTTCCAACTTCCACGCTGGCAGTGTGCGCGCTGCGCTACCAGAGCTCGCTCGGATTGGGTGCGTTCACACTAATAGCACACTGTTGGTGCACAAACTGTAGCGTCTATTATTACTGCGTTAGAAACAGACGAAACAAACACAGAACGAATTGAGTAAGTATACATACATAAACCTATGCACCGTGGTGTTTTCTGTTCTTGATTTAAGAGTGATATTTCGCCGTTTTACTCAGGTATAGAAAATTCGTTTGATTTTTAATTCCAATAAATGACACAATTATACATCATATATCTCACATATCTCTTTCTAATTTGAGAAAGTAATAAAATAAAATAAATTATTGATTGCCGCAACACTTCCTTATCCTTTATTAACACTAATTAAAAGATGTCAATCACTTGAGCATCAACAATAATATAAAGAATGTATGGATAGTAAATAATAACAAATTGTCTGTGCAGACGCAGGTCAGTCACATCAAGTATAATACTTAAGACTTCAATGTTATGAACAGACAAAGCGGCCGCGCACACGCACACACACACACTCACACTCACACGCACACTTATCTCTCGACTTAAGTCCTATAAAGTTAGAGCGGTGTTATCTCTTAACTTTATGTTGACCAACGGGCTATCTTATCACTTTTATTTCGGGAGCGGGAATGTAGCACACTTATGATTAATGTCACTTTTTTAGCATCCCAACAGTAAGTAAACATCGTAATCTAAACTGAAAATACCAGTAATTTTTGTTAGCGGAAATATCTATTTTTTTTAAATCCTACATTCGTTCTGGTTTCTAACACTTACGCGAATATTAGACATATATTTTAATTCCCAACGTTTCGGATCCTTTACAGCATCCATGGTCACGGGTGGACTGGATGCTGTAAAGGATCCGAAACGTCGGGAATTAAAATAATCAATATAACGCGATAAAATCCGTAAAAAGTAGTTTTATTTCAATGTCCTACATTCGTTGTTATATAAATATGGAAGTCACAAAGGTTACATTGTGTTTTGTAATGTGGCGATGAATGTAATGTAACGATACCAAAGAGTATTCTAAGTATTCGAGTGATATACGGTTACGGTTTGAATAAGAGTTGCAATCTAAATTATTAATATTGACACGCGATTGAAACAAGACAGCTGCGTTCGTTGGTAAGCTGCGCTGCCGAGCAAGGAACAAATTACGACATAGATCCGTTTTCTGTAAGTATGACTTAGTTATGTGAGTGTGAGTGCCTCGTTCAGATTAAAGCAACTCATTTAATAATTTCAAAAACAGTTCGCGTTACGCATGTTCTGTGAGATCTAGAAGTCTAAACTAAGCACAAACTCTAGATTTTGATGAATCTAGTGTTGACGTGGTGCTTGAAGGTGTTTGAGTACGAAATTCGTTGAGCTGACGAGCTGTTGGCGGCGGGAGGCGTGGAGTTGCCGTAATGTACAGTAAATGTATGCGAAACACAAGCAAGTCGCGCTCGTTTGGCAACGCTGCACGTCTCACGCGCGCAAGGCGTGGACGACAGCGTCGAAGTATGCACGGCTACACATAGAGCTATACAAATCCAGTATAGCCTGGTCTTACATTGTAAAAGCTTTCCGTACAATGCGAGCCCAGCCTATATTGTACTCAAAAGCTTGATGTGTAGCCGTGCGTACAAAATACAATGATTGAACGAGCTCTGTCAATACCGTGGAACATTTTGAAAGCCGTGTTCTATCTTTCTTTACGAGGATAAAAAAAGCTTTAACTATTGTATGTACTACATTTGAACACGATGCTAGCGTATGCCACCTACTTAGGCTGTATTACGCGACGAGTTAGGTAGAGGCACTTTGTACGCCCACAGTTCGCCGGTTCACCGAGCCTTCTAGAAGCAATGATACGTTAGGTAATAGTGCTAAATAATGCGACGTTAAAGAAATTTACGCTCGGCAGTAGAAACACCGTAACTGGTAAGGTTAGCCCAGTTCCGTGAGTTCCATCGGACCTAGAGACACTGTACTTAGGTCTTCAATGAGTTTTCTATTCAGGGCAGTAGGAGTTAGTCACGTAGCTAATAGTGTTGCGTTTAATTACGCCTACCTTGTTATCACTTCACAAACCGACTTATCACAGTATAAATAGTGTGTGTGTGCATTACTAACGCACTTGGCGCCCACATTAAATAAGATTACGAGGTGGGTACCTATACCGGCCAGGACACTGACACCATATTAGCGCTTGTTCAAACAAGCTAGTCTATATCGAACGTAACGTACTGTTTGCACTGCGCCTCGATGACATAATATACTTATTGACACGGGATAAGGAACTACCTATCGACGTTGACATAAGATAGTCGAATCCGGGCTAACATAATAATATAATTATTTTAGAAAGATGACATTTCATAATAACAGTAGTGGTATTATAACAGTACTCCTCGCAAATGATCACCTGTAACAATACTTACTAAGCCGGTCAGCTTGTTTTAATCCTCGATAGCGGCCCACAACAATGCCAATACCGAAGATTTAAATGTAACAACGAACGAAACTTTTTAACTAGTACAGTGCAAGCTATCGTATCATAACGTTAGTTTTGCTACGTTTCTTCTGACACGGAATGGTGGAACGGAATTCATCACAAAAATTGTCTCGGTATTACGCAACTGTTGTGCTTCTTCTTAAAATTAAACAACAAATTATGGACACGCATTTACTTACTATTAAGTAAATTTGTATCGCTATCGTCTATAGCTTGGAGCAGCCGTGTGTTGTGTTGTGTATCAGTGACAAGTGTCTCGTACGCGCCTCGTGCACTGTCGCGCGGCGAACATCAACACAAATGCGTTACTTACAAGACTTACACTTTACGTACCTACGTCTCTGCATAGCTAGGACATACATACACACGTAGATCCAGGATTTCATTTTTTCTATCAAGGCATAGAACGATAGTATTTTTTGCTCAAAGGGCAAACAGAAGTATAAAGGGTAAACAGGATGATTTCAATATGAAGCAAGCAAAGCTAATATTCGTTCGAAGATGTTATGCTGTTCCGGGAACCCTTTTAGTTTACGACCAGAGCTAGTGCATCACGAGTTATATGCACGACCCCACGGGAAAACATCAGTCCGAAACCAACGTCACATGTGTGCCGGTGTAGGTACCGGTGTGCCGGTGTGCCGGTGGTCGGGGGCGACGACCCGCGTCGGCCTGGTGCGTGCTGTGCACTGCAACAGTTATGAATGACAGCACTCGTAAACAACAAGCTTTATGACGTCACTGTGCGCTTTGATCTTGACGGATCACAGCGACGCATCACACGCGTGCCCGCGGCCCGCGGCCCGCGTGTGATGCTCATAAAACAATCGGACATTGTCACGAGCTCATTGAGTAGGTATTCAAAGTCAACTATATATTAATGCCACCTACCTAGTGATGATATTAATAGCTGTATATAAATAACGCCATTATTAGAAAACTTGAGAAGTTAGGACCCATTTCCGATTGATCTTCGTTATGAATACGACGCACCGGTGCGGTTGCTTGCTAGCCCTACGATGTTATCTTTTAGCATCATAGGAGTAACCCTTTCTCCTGTGGTATTATCCGGAAAGGAAAGTGTTAACCTTTTTGCCCTAGCATAGGTCACCTATAAATTTATCAAAACGTAGATGTGGAGCTATGGATTACTAGTAATATAGACTTCATATAATGTGGTTGCTGGCTCCGACCTCTGAGAACACACTAGGTCGGTCTAATCGGAATAATTAAAGAAACAATAAACTTTGACTGAAAGAATAATAGTTGAAATGGAGCGGATCGCGTGCGCGCAGCTTTCGTTGCAGCTGTCATTTAGTCGGCGACCTCGACGCACACATTGGAATAGAGTAAAACATAAACTTTTAAAACAGAACGTAACACGCACGTAACGCATCACGTCGACTTAGCACGTAGGTATGGTACCTAATTGCTAACAGTCGTATATAAGTCGTTCAGACGTAATAGCTGTTGCCTGGTCGCGTGTGTTTTATCCGAGTCGCGTGCAATATCTAACATTCGCAACAATTTATTAACATTACCTAAATATGGAGCGCTGTGTGTAAATAAAATTCATGGAGACAGACGGTCGAAGTTTGTAGACTAATTCCAAGCTCGGTAGAAACAGACTTTATTTAAATTACCTATATAACAACAGAATATAACTTATAATCTGTTTTGTGAAACGCTTAAAAGTTTTGTGTTGGCAATCCAGTGGCGGTGTGTTGGTTGCAAGCTGTGACACAGAGGTGAACGGCTTAAGAGTACACGTCGCGAATTCGACTGTGTTAGCGAATCGCGAAACATATACAATAAGAACTAATACTGAATACATTCAGAACTTTGGTAGAAGAAAATCGCAGCCGTATGTTTTACTGTGCATAAAGATTGTATTATTCTTATTTTTCTTAAAAATCATAAGGACCTTCAAAAATTGTGTGTTCTGCAAGTCGGCTATCATTATAAGTTGTTCTGAAGTGAATGTCCGAGCGACGCGACGTCGACAATAAGCACACTTATCCACCGTCACGTTTTAGGGCTCGGGGGCACGTCGCGCGTCGTCGTGGAACGATAATGTCCGCTTAAATAAATCCTTAATTAGAATCATCACAGGCCAGCGCGGCGGGCGGTCACCACAGATACAAATACAAACGTATGATAGCTTCCAATAAACAAATAAAATAAGGCTACTTTGTTGATTTTGGAGGAGATGAAATCACCCCCTACTTTTAATATTAGTTGCGGCCTTCAGAATCGAATGACAACCATAAGTAAGTTTACCAAGTCTAGACACAAATAAAGCCTGTTGGAGTCAAGACGATCACTAATTCCGAACTAGAGCGCTAAAGCTCTGCTACATCCTGGCGTATAAATAGTTCAGTTGCAGACATAATATCCGGCCATACCTATTCATAGCTCGAATTATTGCGAATATTTGAAGAGACGGCCACCATACCATACACCATGTCTGCCCTTCAGCTAAGCTCAAATAACGAAAGTATTCATATTAACTTAGTCATAATTACACGTGACAAAACATACAAAGTGATGACAGTGTAGAAACATATTGTGACAGTCGGTGTCTGTCAAAACAAATTTCTTCGTGCATATTTTGAAACGTGGATGCAACTGGTTCAACTGACAAGTTTTGAAAAGATATACTCGTACCGCAACGATCGGATATTTCAACCGGAGCATTGACTAATATGGCTTTATGACTTGCACAAGATCATTTTGGTATTCTGCTGTTTGTACACCCATGCGTGGGGGATATTTGTTGGCAGCCGTAAATATTTGCGCAATTTAGAAATGTTATCGCGTTATATTGTGCAAACATGCTCGCTTGTTTGTTTGACAACTATTCGGTATAAAAACACTGCGCCCAGTATTAGAACGCCATGCGCCATGCAAACACACATGCATGCATAAATATAACACGTGGATCGTTTTCATGTTGGTCTATCAATGTAAGGGCAGTATCGCACTACAGCGTAACGTCAATGAAGTTCGTCATCATACTGAACAGGTCGTCACAGCTATGATTGATGACAAAATAGCCTTTATAAGCGTTGTAAAAGAAATCTTTTTAACGATCGTAAAGATTAATTTTCATTACATCTGTCCCAACTCTTCACCTACGCTTACGCTCTTCTTCATTACGTTAATTTTCCTACATTGATTTTAGCCACCGTAAACACAATTATATTGCTTGGACGTAAGTGTTAGAGGTTATACACTTTAACTACACACCACGGGGGAAGAATATTATTAATAGTTTGAAATAAAAATAAAATGAGAAAGAAATTGTTTAAAAGTATGTGCGAAGTAAAACAAAAGTAGAAAGTCCCGACACTCTGTAGAGGCACCTACTGAAACCGCGGGCAAAGAGAATAATTTTAGCATTCGTTATGTGTTTTTTATTTTTATCTCTGCGCAAATTATATGCACTTTATAACTGCATGACATTCGAAAATGGTTTCTTGTTACGGGTTAAAAACAAATACAGTCTGTATGGGAAACGTATTATAATTTGAAAACAAAGCATGACAAACCAATATGCTTCTAGCTATCTATCGAACTGCGTAATTAGGCAATTAATATAATCATCGATTAATTCGGGATTTTGTTAATAATAATCATAACCAGGCAGGTTTTCACTTTCTCTCATTCGCATTCATTATACGATATAGTGTGTGTAAATGTTTACGACAACAATCTAAGCTAAATTCAGTGTAATTTAAAATGAATTACGGTTGATTTAGACTGTTTATCGACGGTGTATATGCGTGCAGCGAGGCATGGTGCGGTGCGGTGCGGCGCGGTGCAGCACGGTGCGGCGCTCGGGCGCGGCGCCTATTTGCGGCTAGCCGTTGACGCACTTACTCTCTGATGTTTAAGAGTATTGCATATTACCCCACCTATCCATGCAAATCTTTAATACATATTTATTTTCCTGTTGCAACTAATTTTCAGAATTTTTATTCTAACAGTAACATAAAAATTTTACATTTACCATTGATATAGCGTTTATAACAATATGTTACTAAAACCATGTTGACCCAGCTATCGTCAGTTCGTTGACCGATTACACGCACCCTTATGTTACCCGCTCGTAGTGGTAGGGAGGTCATGACGTCACTTAGTCATGTTGCCATTACGATACGCCTTACGAGGCGGCTCGCCGGAGCATCGCTCTAGGCCTCGAGAAAGACACGTAATCCGACTTGATGACGAATGTCCTAGGTTTTAGGATTTGGGGCAAGAAAATCTAATAGACACGATACATTTAGACGACCCACACGACCAACTTCTGGGCAAACATATTTCTGTTAATGTATTTGTCCTAGATCTTGAGTTAGTTTAAATACCCGCTTAATGTATCGTTGAGAATATAATACATTTCTGAATAAGTTTTTCTGTCAGTGGACGTCACGGCTATCAAAAACTGTATAGATATAGTTAATAGCATAGCTTAAGTATGTTGTGGTGTCTCTTAATATATCATGTGTATGCTCCTCAAAGCTTGGTATCGTTTGTATAAATGTTACGATATCTGGTTAATGTAATAATATATTGGAACACTGTACACCACATGTGGAGGTCGCGGCCTACAGCACACCTCCTAATAAACATCATATTATACAAGATCCTCAGAACGTTCGTTGGATTTAATCGTGTTTTATAAATACAGCTATTCCTAAAGGTGCTCTACATAATATTATTTCAATAATAAGAAGTTCGTTGAACTTGGCACAGAATCGGCTACTTCTTTTACTTTGTGGGTGTTCCTAAAACTGGTTATGTGTTTCCAGAAGAGTTTGTGGTCTTAAGACTAGGCCGATGATCCGTACTTTACAGCAACATCGCTTTTTCAGTGCGAAAATCGGATAAAGACTGGCTTCTGTATCGACCGCAGTTACGTAAAGGTATTCAGAAGCTACCTATTATTATATGTGATAAGTTGACAATAAGAAATATTGCAAGTAAATAAATAAAATTAAATAATTGTCTAATTACAAACAAGTTATATGTAACAAATATTGTAATACAATGTATTAATGTTGGGTATGCCAGTGCAAAACTCAGATGGTGACATTGAAACGCCGCTGTTCTAAAATAGGACGTACCTTTTCGCTACATATTATTTCGAGTTATCTGTTGACATTATCATTTTGAATAAGAAAACAAATCGAACCAAATAAAAATAGCAGTAATAAAGTGCAATCGTTAGGTCCTGGTTAGGTTAGCTGCTGTGCACGGTAATACCATAACTCGTAAACCAGATTACAATATAACTATTTTATAACAATACTGGTGGTATGATTGTGGGATTGTATTTCAGGAGCCAATCTATGTAATTAATATGAGTAGTTTACATTTATCTGCAAATTAGATAAATTTAGTACGTGTACAGTCTCATTTTCCAGCTGTTCATTTGGAGTAAACTTATTTACAAACTAATTACTTCATGAGTCCGTCTTTGCCTGGCATTTACTGCTCACTCAGAGTAAGCATGCACTGGCGAAAACGAATAAATTCCGAACCCAAATATGGACAAACTTAGCTCATCAATATCGTCAATATTGGTTCAAGATTGTTCCCCTGTATGCGTTCAGTTAATACAGTTTTTAGCGGCGCTCAATAACGTTGGCATGTGTGTCAATGTCGTGGCAAGTATGGTAATATTCCCAAACTTTGCCAATAAAGGGGAGCGAACGGGGGGGGGGGGGGGGGGTTGAGTTGAAACGGGGGGGAGGGGGCGCCCACAGGGACTGTGTGTTTGTCCACGGGCTTACTGCGACATCGCGAGGGACGCTGAAAACCTTGGAATAAGGAGCGGTTTTCTTTGAGAGATGGTAATTAGGCTCGTAGCAAAACAGTCGCGTTTGGGGAGATTTGTCTGCACCAGTATAAATCTTTGACGCAATTATGTTTAAGAAAAATATAAAAACGTGTTTATTCTTAGAGCACATCTTCTCTAAGTAACAAAATGTAAATGCTGAGGAACTTACAAAGAAAAAAAAAAAGTAATATTTAGAAAGTTATGAGCCCGTCTCGTGTCGTATCGTCAATGGAATAACGAGATGGTTCTCTGGACGAGTGATACCTACCAATTTCAAACAAAAGTTCAAATATAAAAGTTATAGATGTCTCGTCTGAATTCAACTATTGCCGACCACCACGTATTCCCATTATGTACTATTTCAATATTTGGTCAAGTTGCGGTACGTTGAGAGCAATGCGAGGGCAATATTATATCGTTATACTGTACAAGTTGTACTAATAATAATATCGGATTTTGTTGTGTTCACGTATGGTTCAGGGGTAGGTTCAGGGTCATCGCGCGACGGCGCCGACGTGAATTTTATGTTATAAATTAAATGGTATTCCGCCAACGGCTTCGCCCGCGTGTTTTCTCGACTTTTCTGTACTAAAATATATATCTATTATACATATACCTAAACCTTCCACTTGAATCACTCTATCTATTAAAAAAATCCAAAATCCGTTGGGTAATTTTGAAGATTTAAGCATACATAGGGACAGACAGACAGCGGGAAGCGACTTTGTTTTATATTATGTAGTGAATATTTTTTTGACATTTTAGTTTAATTCCACTGACTTTAGCAATAATCACTCACATTTACATTGTCTCGGTACAGTTTCTCGGTTTAGCTTCCGAGCTGCTACTAAGAATTTCATAGAAAACCCCATAACACTTTGCTTGACCTGGGAATCGAATCCAGGAACTCCAGCATAGCAGTCGCGCTTCGCGCGCCAACTACTAGACTAATGAGCCAGTTTATTGGATTTCCGTGCTATATTATAATGTAACCTATATCACCAGCTCTAGTTTCAGATGGATTTTTATTCCATAATAAGACGGAATTATTCAGTACGTAAGTAGTTGAATACTCGCAATTATAAATTCAATGGTCACTCGAGGATGTAAGAAACGCCTGCAACTGCCCGACTCAGTTAGAATCAACAATTTTGATGAAAGTGACGATAAACTTACTTAAGTACCGGACATTTTGGAGCTGTTTGTCTCCGTTGAACTTTTGAACTGAGGTCTGAACAATAGCAGATGGAGCTTATTGGAGCTACATCTTAAGATTTTGTAATTCTTTTATTTTTTATGGGATAAC
Organism: Subacronicta megacephala; assembly: GCA_958496365.1. Classification (NCBI taxonomy): domain Eukaryota; kingdom Metazoa; phylum Arthropoda; class Insecta; order Lepidoptera; family Noctuidae; genus Subacronicta; species Subacronicta megacephala. Next base: position 67,444 of record OY292519.1, read on the forward strand.
TCGGCAAACGAGCAGGCGAGCTACCTGATGGTAAGTAGTCATCGCCGCCCATGGACATCTGCAAAACCAAAGGAGTTGCGGATGCGTTGCCGAGCCTATTTGAGGAAAATAGAGCACTCCACAATTACCGTACGAAATGAAACAGTATACATACTGCTACTTGACGTCGATGTTCTGTGGGAGGGTAGTACTTCCCCGGTCGTGCGGACCCATTCATGCTGACATGTTGACATGCCAGCGCGGCACTACTACTACTAAAATTCCTTTGTAATTCGTTCACATATTTAATAACTGGATGTGCCCCGAGGTTCAACCACCTTTTTCTATGTGTCCATAGGGAACACAATATACACGCATCAATTTTTATATATTCAAAGCCAAGTTTTATATGAAATGTCAAAACCGAGTGGTACGGTACCAAAAAGTAACCTACAGAGAAGATTTATGGCAATATTTTATTTGTTTGATATCTACAGATACTTTACTGATCTAGTGCTTCTAAGCGCGAGGTCCTGGGTTAGATAGAACAACATGTTGTAGATTTTTTGTACCAAATTCTCAAGCAATAGGCTCGTCCACTATTACTTGGGCCCTAAACAGACCGCTGAAATGTGTTATGTACAGAGTATTAGCACTTTTCTGCCTAAACACTCGATAAATATAGGCGTGATGGTATGTTGATAGATAAAGCTATATTAACTAACACTCTATTAGATAAGAGTTGTAAGCTTGTTTGTTGGAGAACTTGGAAGAGATTTTATAATTTCTACGAAAACCGAATTCTAAACTTTATACCTATACAGTATACACACTTAAATATTTTAATTAAAGCTTACATTTTGTGTGATAAAGAACTTTGTCGTTATCTTACCCATAAACACGAACAGCCTGAATATAAGGCCGCCACGGTTTACGTTGAATTCTAACATTTTGAGCTAAGTATATCATGAAGACGTTTGGAAGTTTCGACGTTTAATGTTTTTATTAATTTTAATATCAAAAGAAGCCCAGAGTTGGCCGCATAACCTTTTTATAGCTCATTCACATATTCGTAGACTTTTTAGTATTTAAAATTCTGTTTTATGCTGAGTTGAAGTGAGCTCGGGGTGTTCGTAAAGTGGCGCGGGCGCGTCGCCCGGCGCGCTACCACGGAGCGAGGCTCGAGAGCCGCATGACCATAATAATATTTGTCTTCACCATCAAGGAACATCATTTAAGTGTAAATATAAAATGTTACGGACCTTCTCTCTGCTTATCATAATCATCAAGCTACTGCTAGGGATTGGTGTTGGCGTTTATCTGGTACGAGTATCAGGTAGAGACGTGTGTACGTTATCTCTTTGATTGAACATAATGTATGATAGAGCGACAGTAGCGACCTAGTTGTAGGCAGTATTCACAGCTTCGTCTGTCTTTTGAATGGACCACGTTTTATATGAAATGTCAAAAACGAGTGGTACAGATTATTAGCACACCTCTGCCTAAACACACACATGCTACAAAATGTAAGCTTTAATTAAAATATTTAAGTGTAGTTGTAAGTTAAGTAGAAATTATAAAACTCCTTCCAAATTCTTCAACAAACAACTTCCCTTGGGTGTCGTAATATGCTACTAAAGAATTATGTATATGACGATCACCAAGGCATGGTGTTATTATGGCAATATCCCTTAAGATAATCCGTTATAGCGGTCAACGGCAGGGGTCAGCGTTTAGGGGCTTGTGGTCAGTTAAGATTTGATTTAAAGTCACGATCGTATTTTTTTATGTTCCGCATTTTCACGAATTGTCAAAAAATCTTAAATGTTTAATCGTTTTTTTTTATTTTGCTCTCCACCTTACAATGTGCAGAAAAAAGAATACGTAATATCTACGTATACAATTCAGGAGCGATCACTACTGTTTGATAAATAGAAACTGTTGTAGGCGACCTGTTGCTGACGCCGCGCGCCGCTCACTTTTTACAACAGTCCGTTGATACTTCAGCTGTTATTGAATTCCTCATAAAGACTCCTTATTCAAACACATTTCTCGTCGACATATTTTGAAAGCAGAACGAATATTTTGAAATTCTAATAATTTCTCGTTCCTGAACTTTTTCTTTCGCTACCAAACTTTTTTTGATGAAATGGTTTTTGTATCGCAGTTTGTAACTTAACTTAACTTTGTTTATTTGATTCTTTAATTTGATTAGAACCGATCATTTATGTGGTTACAGAGAATACTTATATAATACGGTACATTGTAAATATTATGATGTTATGAGCGTGCCACCTGATCATTTATTAGTTTGTATTTTAATGATGTGGTTCAATAGCGTTATTTAAATTCCTACAACATTTACAATATACAATATCTAACGTTATTCTGCCGGTTTTGAGGTATTTCGTTTTTTTTTTCGATAATATTAATTAGTTAGAAACCTGTGACATGTAAATTAACAAGCAAGATGCTCAATTGTTTTGACATTTCTATTCTGGCATTAACGCTGACAGTCTGTCACACTGACACTGACGATGACATTTAACGTGACAACGTTCCGTTTCAATAATAAAAGCGTGCTAAGGCGGAGCGTCTCGTTACCACATTCTAGTAAGAACTGCGACATCAACCATAAGTCTATAACTGAGTACTAAAAATATCACTTAAAAACGTTATCGTTACGTTAACAGATGAATCTATTGTAAATTAACTGAACCTGTAACGATTTTTTAAGCAAAAGTTGCTGGGAAGTTTTGTTAACAGGTATTTAAAACGATTTGGTAAACGATCAGTCGAACAGAAAAGAGAAGGAAGGGAACTAAAGGAGAGGAGTTGCCATTCTTCTTTAAGGCTCTGATGCTCCCGCAAAGAAGGGATTGTGAGAGTATGAAATTGAATTAGTGAAATCGTCATCAAACAAACGAACTTTTCCATGGATATTTTGTAAAGTATACAATATTTGTAGCAATTAGTGCGGTCACAACTGTGTCGTTTGTCATAAGTATTGTTTAATCACTAGTACATTTTTACGGTAAGTGTCTCGATGGGCGAACTTTTATTACATTGTGCTTATTGTAATTTATGAGCAGTACGTAGCGGTCGCGGCGCGGGCGCGTGCGGGGCGCGGGGTGCGAGGGGAGCGGGGCGCGGGCGGCGGCGGAAGGCAATTAGGCTGTGTCATGCTGTATTAGGAGTTGCGGGACACTTCTGTATTGTATTTTTAAATTAAAAATATTGCTATGTGGAATTTTCAGGAACGGTCATGTTTTATTTCAAGCGGCCTTGAATAGGTATAACAATCGTTTGATGTGAGTAAACCAATTCTGTTGAAGTTGTATATAAGTAAACAATGATCGAGTTTTCCATTCAAAAGTTGTCGCATGTTGGTCGCACAGGAACAAGTGCACATCGAGAGATGTGTTTGTTTATAACAAACTACCGCGACCGTAGAACTCAGTCCGCCACCCGCCGCGGCTACCTCACCCACTAACAAAACACACCCAGCTTACGTTACAATTGACATCAATGGCCAAACGGCAAAGCCAAAAGCTATTTCTTTTTGGACTTACGCAGAGAACAATAACCTTCTTACTAGCAAATAATTATAACTTTTCCAAACAATTTCACACTTCGCTCAAAATCTGTTCGGAAACTTTCTTAAGATAAATCCAATTCCCAGTTGTAAGCAGTTGGTTAATGAACAACGGCTATGGTGAGGTATAATCGATACTTTCAATAACAATATTGGCGTGGACAAGATAATGCCGGCGTAATGTCTGGCGCACGCGGCCGCGGCCGCGCCACCCGGGGGAATGCGCTAAAAGCAAAGTTACTCCGCGCCGCGCCACCACGCAACCACAACACAGAACATCCAACGCGCACAGCTCTGATAACTTGCTAATCGACAACTTACAACGCTACTTCTTAATTGTTGATAAATAGTCACAAACGGCCCAGAACTGGCGATAAAATTAATCTTAGCATGAACTTTTTTTTTATGGTATTGTGGGCAAACAAGAAGCCGGGTCGCCTGATGTTAAGCGAATATCACCTGGACACCTGCAAAAACAGAGGAGTCGTAAGGCGTTGCCGGCCTTTTAAAATGGTTTCAGCCTCCGGTATCCTCACTAGCTCGGCGTAACACAACGTCAGCGTTGTTTCACGGTTCTAGGGATGTGAGGCCGTGATATTACGCCGGTCGAGCCGACCCATTCGTGCCGAAGCATTGCTCTCCACGGTAAAAAATGGTGAACTGAATCTAGGCGATCTATTAACTCTCTCCTTGCTACTTCAAGTCTACCTTCCTGCCTAGAATATAAAAACGCGCTATAGTACCAGTCTTTGGGTCTCTCTCTTTCTCATAATGCCTCTCTGACTAGCGAAGGTTGGCAGTCAGTTAAGCATATTTAATACTATCTCTAGCGAGACGAAACAGTTCAGCAGCACTCGCTATCCCCGTCCACTCCCTGATGTTACGTAGCCATGACTTCTCCCTTCAACTGACATGTCTTTTGCCTGCAATTTTTCCCATCATAACACGTATCTTTTATGTCTTATTATAGGTTTTAAGTAGGCAAATTTTCTCTGTTTGATGGTTTTCAAAATCTCACGTCTTTGCTTTACTCATTCGTAACATTTTGATCCCAGCTTATAGCAAGCATTCGTATATAATCTTTGGGTAATATAGTTCTATTGCCCATAAATAGACTTTAGGATAAAAAAAGGTAAATAAGCAGCATGTTACCGTCTTGTTATAATAGAATAACTCATGCAATGCAATAGGCGTGACTAGAAGGGGAAGCTAGAAGCTGGACTAAATTATTTTGTTTTAATATTCGCATTATGATAAAATGCGCGGAATTGTATTTCTGTAGCTACTTATTTGTGTAGTGACGATAGCGCACGGCGCGATCAGTATCGATACATACTGCAGATACTTACAAACTTTTTAATGGATTGTATCCTTTTTCCTTCAATACTGTCTCTATGCAAATAATGGAACAAAGTTTTGCTGTCCCTACTTAGCTACTTTAGAGTTTCATCTGCTTCCGGACAATTTAGTGATCGATAATATCAATAAATATCAAGGAGTTTATGCAATTTGTGTGAGAGTGGTGTAAGCTGTGGAAGTCGACTGACCGCCGAAAGTTAGGAACAACCTCAAGGGGTTCTAATAAAGTTACACGAATAAGGTGTTCTAAGTGCATAAATTATACGTTCGCCTTCAAATAAGGTTTCACGTTACTCCCTCCTAGTTCTGTAAGTACATAGTTCTAGAATTCTCAGCAGAAGTATTATCTCTTTGTGGAATAAAATCACAAGCACAAAGTTTTTGCGAATTCATAACCTAGTACCTACACCATACATTATAACACAAACTAAATGGCAACATTACGACGAAACGATCCTGAAGACGGAATCGTGAGTTTCTTTGTATTTATGTTCGTGGTCAATGTCCGAAAATTTGAGACTTGCGGACGTGGTAGTGAGTCTCCTGGGCAAGAAGACTTGTGAAATAACTTTGCCTGACGGAGTTGCTCCACAAGGGCATTGAACATAGAAAATTAAGTCCAAGTACACTAGTGGATAATTAATACGATATTGATGAAAACTGAAGTAGAGATTCGAATTACAATCTGATGAAATATATACTTCCTATTGCAACATTCACGTGGTCGGTTGAGAAGCAAACTTGCTTTTACCTGAAAGACGTAAATCCAGAATGTAAACGCAAATTTCGACCTTGCGGATGGGACAAGCGGTAGCCTAGTCGGTCATAGCGTCTAGTTCATCTAACCAGAAGATGCTGGTTTAAATCTTGCCCACAGTCGAACCTTTTCTTCACTAAAATAGATATCAGTTTCAATTTGTAATAGTTCTGGGCTTACTTCATAGCCTACAATTAGCTAATCTAGATGATGACCGGTCTCGGGCGTGCGGTGTTCCTATAAGCGACGCGCGGCAATTTGTCAGCCGCCGCCGGCCTCCCCCGTCCCCGGCCGCTCGTCAGACAAACGAGCCAAATTAGCGACCTGACACCCCGACAGTGAACGTATTGATGTCTGCAAAACAAATAGGTACTTGTCTTGGAATTGCTACTGTGCATTAGCAAAGATAAGAAGAAGTTTTTTCTGTCTAAAATATTGTCTCAGGAAATTCATACCCACATATACTTGTCGTGTTCTTGTATAAGAGTTTTAGGTGTATGTTGTCTGTAAGTCCAGTTGTAAAGTTAATCCATAAGTAAAGTTAATTTAAAAATTATTACTTACTATGATAGTAAATCGTTTTTTAACATTTATTTGGCTACGTATATATATATTATTACCATCATAACATAACATGCCTGTATTCCCCGAAGGGTTAGGCAGAGGTGTACTAATTTACAACCACATTTCGCCGGTATGTTTAGGGCCCATGTAATAGGGGGAGAGCCTATTGCCATTAACCGGGCACAAATCCAGACTCCGAGCTGCTACTGGGAATTTCATAGAAAAACCCAATAACACTTTGCTCGACCTGGGAATCGAACCCAGGACCTCTAGCGTAGCAGTAGCGCTTGGGACCACTAGACTAACGAGGCAGTCCGTAAATATATTATTATTATTTTATGTAAACAGTTTTAGCGAGAAGGGCTTTTTAAATCGGTTTATTAGATCCTGAGGCATGGCCAGAGTATGGCGCCTGGTCGTTTTATTTCAATAGAATATATTATAAACCCATAAAGTAAAATGAGACAACTACGTGCGTCAGTGAATTAAAAGAGGTAAGAAAATACCCACTTTCGAAGAGTCAAAGACCAGGTTCTCTGTATTGATCCGTAATTACAAAGTCTTGATTAATAAAACTTTAAAATAATTTGTTTATACTTTATACCTCGTCTTCACTACCAATAAAGCCTTAATTAATTTATTATAATATGATCAAGGTTTTATGTAGTTGAAGTTTGAATATAGGACTTTAATTAGAGCCTGATTTATAACTTTTGTTTAAAATAAAGCTTACTAGCAATGCGGGTGCATGACTAGTAAACTTGTTAACCCCTCGTACTAAGATAAAAGCTTAAATTACGAGTGGGTTCACTTCGGCAATGGGCGGGTATCGAACCGGCAACGACATGATCGCAAGTCCGTCGTCCTCGCCATTAGTCTGCCGCCGTTTAGTGACTTTAATAAAGTAACATGAGTACATTATTGTGAAGCACATATCATACAGTATAATGTCTCACAGTACATAGCGGCCCGCGGCGATGTCTGCTACCAAATTACTTTGTGTTTTAATGAAATAACAGTTAACTACAGTTACAACTTATATGTGAAGATTACAAAGACTCGTTCAACTTGACTGTTTCATGGGGAGAGATTTATTTACAAATGTAGCTAATACTGTGGCTTAGTGTATTATTATTATTTTAATACACTAGACTGCCTCATTAGTCTAGTAGACCTAAGCGGGACTGCTAAGCTAGAGGTCCTGGGTTCGATCACCAGGTCGAGCAAAGTGTTATTAGGTTTTTCTAGGAAATTTCCAGTAGCAGCTCGGACTCTGGATTTGCGCCCGGTTAATGGCAATAGGCAAGCCCCCTATTACATTCAGATATAAATAGTCACTCACATATTGTTTTATTGATAGGAAACAGTATTGGGGTTCAAAAAAATGATATTATAAATGGTATCTCCACCTTATTAAATTTGAATGTGGGAAAAATTATGATTTGTGCTCTGCCTTACTCCCACCTGTTATCTGATAAGGAAAATGACTATGTACATAAATTAAACAATATTATTTATATGTTGACATGTCGTCATGGTGACAAATTGTTATATTTTGACACAAACAAGTTTGTTAGTGGCTTTCAATTAACTGGTGAAGCTATGTTTCTTCCCAGAAAATGTAAACATTTGATGGCTACTTTGATTGCTTATAATATTCAATCTGTGATAGATAACATACCAAAGATTAGGTTAGATAGTTTTAGTGACGAATCAGTATTATGTAGCTATTCTAATGATACTGTGATAGACTGTTTAAACTTACCCATCCGACAATAGAGAGGCATACCGATAGTGTTGTTCTGTACCACCAGAACATTAATCGCTTTTCTGGCAAAATTTTAGATGTTGATCTCTTGTTAGATAAATTTTGCATTGATATTTTATGTTTTTCTGAAACTTGGTTGAAACCTGACACAATGCAATTTAATGTTAATAACTTCATGGTTGCCAGTGCGTACAACAGAATATCAGCAGCGGGTGGTGGAACTTTGATTCTTTGTAACCGTAATCACAAGTTCAAAGAACGAAAAGACATCACCTCATGCTCTGTTGATCGCATATGTGAGATAGCTTGTGCTGAAGTAGAAAACCATATTATTATATGTGTATACAGGCCACCTTCTTCAAGTTTTTCTACATTCTTGTCAGTAATGGAAGATGTTCTTAGAAAAGTTTTTAAATGTAAAAAATATATCTTTGTCTGTGGTGATTTCAACATTGATTTTTTGAGAGAATCATCTGATAAATGTCAACTATTAGCCTTATTTAAATCTTTTAATTTAGAACATATTTTTAACGAACCCACTAGGATAACTGCTACTTCCATTACTTGTATTGATAATATTTTTTCAAATTGTGTAGTTCAAGACTCTTCACTAATTAGCGAAGTTAGATCAGATCACATGGGACAGCTGATCTCTATTGAAACTAACAAAATACCACTTATTAATAAGACTATCTCAGTTAGATCCCTAACGGAAAATAAACTACGTTCTATGCAGGAGTTAGTAAAAATGCAATTGTGTAACACCGTTTTTTCTTCGAAAGACCCCGACACGAATTATAGCAAGTTGAACAATATAATATGTGAATCATTACACAAGTCATGCCCTATTAGAAAGGCTTCACATCGTAAAAATAGTAAATTTAATGTATGGGCCACAGACGGCATCAGGAAAAGTAGAGATATGCTTTATAAACTATATTATGAAAAATCATTAACCTCTGACATAGGTTTTCATAAGTATGTCCAGAATTACTCTAAATGTTTTAAAAAAGTATGCATTGAAGCAAAATTTAAACTAATCAGTACTCAAATAAACAAATCCGATAATAAAATTAAAACAGTATGCAAAATAATAAATACTGAAAGGGGCAACAACAATAAACAGGATCTAGAACTAAATTTAAAAATTAACAATGAAGTGATTTCAAACAAAGTTGAAGTTGCAGAAGCTTTTGAACATTACTTCACTAATATTCCGATCGAGATCACGAAATCTTTACATTCGTCCTCATTATTAGCAGAATCTCTAGCTAAGAAATTCTTCAATAGAGAAATACCAAATTTTGAGTTTAGTCAAGTATCTCCCCTCACGGTTAAAAAAGTTTTTAATAGTTTAAATATGAAAAATACCGAAGATCTATGGGGCATATCTGTTAGATTACTCAAGTCGATTATCGACGACATCGCACCGACCCTTGCTAATTTATTTAACCTTTGTATTAAGACGGGAAGCTTTCCAGACCTAATGAAGCACAGTAAAGTCATTCCAATTTTCAAATCAGGCTGTAAGGCGGATCCCTGTAATTATAGGCCCATTTCTGTTCTCCCTGCTTTAAGTAAAATATTTGAAAAACTTATGCTGAATCAAATGATAGCTCATTTTCATGAAAATAAGATTTTACATAATGAGCAGTTTGGCTTCACGAAGGGTAGGTCAACGTCTGATGCAGGCTCGAAACTAGTCTCTCATATCTTAGAGGCTGGGGAAGGATCACAGGATGCCATAGGTATCTTCTGTGATCTCTCCAAAGCTTTCGATTGCGTTGATCACAACACGCTTATCCGTAAACTAGACCACTACGGAATTCGAGGGCTATCTTTGGAGCTTGTGTCCTCCTATCTTTCTGAGAGGCGCCAAAAAGTGGGCATTAACGGAGTCACATCTTCCGGGTCTGTAGTCAAAATGGGGGTTCCACAGGGCTCTGTTTTAGGTCCTTTCCTTTTCTTAGCATATATAAACGACCTCCCCTATATGATAAATAGCAAATTTTACTATATTAGATGTCTGAGTTATCTAATATAGTAAAATTTGCTGACGATACTTCACTTATATTTAAGATCGAACGGAATGATAGCAATCTCTTTAATGTAAATTAAAGCCTAAAATCCCTATCGAACTGGTTCTCTGCTAATAATTTACTTCTTAATGCCAGCAAAACAAAATGTTTAAAATTTTCGTTACCAAATGTCCCACAAGTTGAAACTAATTTAATTCTTGAAGGCAGCAAACTCGATATAATCTATGAAACTGTCTTCTTAGGTATTACGGTTGATAGTAAGTTTCAGTGGGGTGCTCACATCTCAGCCCTGTCTCGCAGATTAAGTTCCGCAGCATATGCAGTGAGGAAAATTAGGCAGATTACTGACGTAGCTACGGCTAGACTTGTTTACTTTGCTTACTTTCACAGCATTATGTCATACGGTATTCTGCTGTGAGGATCAGCTGCTGACGTATATTCTATTTTTTTTTATCTTGCAGAAAAAGGCCATCCGCGCAATCTACAATATGGGCCCTCGCGATTCCCTTAGAGAAGTCTTCAAGAACGTCAATATACTAACGCTGCCGTCACTTTATATATTTCAAAACATCATGTATACCCGTAAAAATCTGCATACTTTCAGCATAAATAGCGACTTTCACAACCATAATACTAGAAATAAACATAAAATAGTGGTACCTAAATTTAGATTAACTAAAACAAATAAATCATTTCTAGGAAATTGCGTACGTTTTTACAATAAACTCCCAAAATCTGTCACCGATCTCACCGGCAAGAAATTTAAAAACTATGTTAAATCTGTTCTTGTTAAGAAGGCATATTATAAAATCAAGGACTATATTGATGATAAAAATGTGTGGTGTCAAAATACAGATGCACTGGTGGTCTCCCTGGCACCCTGAGGTTACCTAGTCACTCACAATTTTCTTTTGTATTGTTTACTAGAACTTTATGTATACAGGAACTGTAAATGTGAGTACATTGTAGCCACTTATGTCTAAGTAGTTTATAGTTAATATATTTTGATGATGTGTATTATTTCACATATGTTATCTGTTTTAGATTGACATTGAGTTCTCAGATTCTGAGAACCTTATCTAATTTTAATCCTGACTTCAGGCTAATTATGACATAAACCTCCGATGTACTCACATCCTGTTATCGCCAGAGTGTAAAGTGAATAATGTAACATCTTTTATTTTAAAAGAGTGTCCATGGAGTTTCTTGCCGGATTCTTCTCCATAGGATCAACCTTTTGGAACCGTGCAACTAGAGTCAATAACGTTTCATAAACGCTTGTAAAAGCTTATTTGAAATAAAAACATTTGATTTGATTTGATTTGATGGGACCTAAAAACATGCTGGTGAAATACCTCTGCCTAACCCTTCGGGGAATACAGGCGTGATGGTATGTATTATTTATTTACAAGGAAATAGTGGTCCTGCGGAACATGTTTAGTTTACGAATATGGTTATTGCTCTCTGATTTGCAAGAATAAATTCAGATTTTGATAATAAGTTCCTAGGTACGCAATAAAAACAATACAATACTAGGGGATGTCAGGCAAAACAGCAGAATGTCACTGAAGAGGCATTTCTATAATTTATTTTTGGATGTCTAAATGATATTTGCTCAGGTGTACGACAGAACAACGTCCACGATAGCTCGGGACGACATACAACTTCCTTTATTTCACAGACTTTGGTTATTTAAATTTTTTGATTATTTAACATTAATTTATTCTTCTAATACACCCTTAGTATATAATAAACTTACAGTCGTAGCCAGGAAAATAAAATCTTAAAATTTCTTGTGTCGCTGACTAGAACGCTCAGTAATCTAATTCTTTTTTTAACAAAGAAGCTGTTTAAAAAAACTGATAAAAGGTATAATATTTTAATTTTATTATTTCATCTGCAAAAATAATGTCAAAATATCGGAACTACAACTACTATTTCAAACTTTTCCAAACTTGACATAACAACCACAAAATAAATTGAAAAAGGTTTCAGTAAATATAAATAAGTGAAATAGTAAAAAGAGAAAACAATATAACAAAGCGCAAACCACGTGTGTTGGTGTGTGCGTGCATTGTTGTACAGCCACGGACACGGATGCAACGCGCTCCCTTCACTAGCGGCGCCGGCGGCAGGGTTATCACAATCTTGTTGAAATATTGGAGCTATGAAATACAATAGCTTGATATTCGTAGATTTTTTCTAAAACTCCAACGTTACGGCATCGCGGGTAAGTATTGTACTCGTACAAAAATCAATAGGCTCGCCCCCTATTACATGATATCGCCGACTGTACATACTGGTGAACTCTGGGTACAATAAAAGGTAAAAGCTTCTCTAAAAAGCTTTGGTTAAAATTGGATAAATAAAATTTGCTTTGATAAATAAAATTATACAGTTTGTTTAGCCCGTTTTTAAATTATATCTTGATCATTTTTTAAGTTTGAGTGAAGGCGTTTAGTAGCTCTACACCTACTTATAGGTGCGTATGGTTTATATCTAGTTTGTTTTCATAAATAGGTATATTAAATTAAAAATAAATGTTGTTTGCGGAAGCCCTACTATTGGACGCTTGTCTCGGTCGTGTCGGAAGTGTTGTTCTACCGCACCGCACCGCACCGCTTCTGTGCCGTTCATGTACCGCACCATTGTCCCACCGACCACACTTATCCTCTCATCTAATAGGTAACTTTTGTAATGCATGCATGCATTACAAAAGTTCTTTTAGGGAAATTATAGCTTTATTCTCCATTGGAAAAATATTGTTCGTTTTTTAAAAGTAGTGTATGTCAATATTGTCAATCATTAAAATAAGTTTTCGATCTTCGATTGTGCCAAGCATAAAATATTATAGAAAATGTTGTCTCTCACCTTTCATATTTTATCACCATTTCATCCTATATCAGAAAACTTTGCACCAGGTGGAAAGTTGGCGTCATATTCGTAAAGAATATATTATTATAGTGCACTTTTATCAACACTTATCCGACCACAGTGCATGTGTACATGAATGGCAGAAAAACATCTTTTTATTTGTAATAGTTACCAAAATTTTTTTTATCTGTGTATCTGTTTGTTCCGTCCGACTGATCTCCGAAACTGGTGAACCGATATTAACGGGACTTCCACTAGCAGATAGCTAGCTAGCTAGCTGGTAGTATAAAAAGCTGATAACTTAGGCTGTTTAACAGCACGCTATGGTCCTCAGGAGCCAAGCGAAATAAGTAATCGTAGGGCGGGTAAAACTGATCTCTTGTAGTTTTGGCACTATGCTCAAACCATTCAAGATCGTGCCTGTAATTTTTGCTACGTATAGGTATAATTAGGTAGCCTTTTTGCTTATATGCGTTAGGTACCAGACTACACTATAGGCGTGATTTTACGATATCTAACGTAGACTGAAGGAATCTGGATAGTACATCGTATTGATGCACTTTTACTTTACATCTTTTTTATTATTTTCTTTTGCTTTGTTTTCAGAAGCGAAGATAACAGAATTAAACTTTCATCGCAACGCAACGCTTTGGCGTGTAGAGCGAGGGGTGATTGTTACAAAGTAGCATTGTTTGTAGCTAAGTCACATCGGATGTTGAACACGTTGGCCGGTAACTTTACAGGTAGCCGGTCCGACTAGGAAGCCAGGTGATAATTAGTGAGCACTAATGTGTCGCGTCGCGGACCGAGTGTTTCTGGAAACTAGCGCAATGTTCTGCTAACTAACGAGTTCATCTGGACATGCGCTTACTTGCTAATGTTAATGACATGCTCCAAAAAGTATTTACAATGAGGATTTCTGCAAATGGTTACAAGAGAAGGTCCGCAATGCACAAATGCTGAACAATATATTTGTTATGTAGCACAGGTATATACATTGTAACTTCAGTCGACTTCAAAATCATCTCAGCGTATATTTATTACGAATCCGCCTTCTATACCTTTTTGCGTAATGACATTACTTTATAAATGTTGAGCTGTATACCATATAGTGTGATGTATATATTTGGCTGAACTCTGCCGAGTTTGTTGGCACGCTCCGGCACAGAAACCGCCTGCTGTCGCAAAATACTTTGTCATCGTTACGCGGAGCCTGATTTATTTCGGCTCAAAACCTAGCTCTAAGTGTTTGATTTTTCATACAAGTAAGGACCTAGGTACTTATGTTATAAGTGAGATTCTTTTTCAGAGTCTAACATCATTCATACATTGAGAACCATACTACCATACTTAACTACTCATTAAAATAGCGCACAGTAAAATTTTGGTAGCAGTAGTGTCGCGCTGGGATGTCTTCATGCCAGCATGATAGGTCGGCTCGACCGGGGAAGTACTACCCTCCCACAGAATATCAACGTCAAGTAGCAGCATGCATACTGTTGCGTGTCGTACGGTAAGTGTGGAGCGCAGCAGGCCCAAATCCTCCCTCAGTTCTCTTCCTTCTCCTTTTCTCCTCCCTTTTCCTTAAATAGGCTCGGCAACGCATCTGCAACTCCTTTGATATTGCAGATGTCCATGGGTGATGATGACTACTTACCATCAGGGAGGTCAACTGCTTGGTTGCAGAATTATCCCATAAAAACAAATATTTTATATTTATTCTATAGTGAGAGACACTACACTACTATAGGTATACTATAGTATACGGCACTTATATGTGAGATGCAGAGTGTTCCGCCACATTCGCACAGTTACGAGCTGCACCCGGAGTGTATGCTCCAAGGACTCTCGCTAAGAAGCTGCTAATGAATCTGAGAGAACTACTAGTTGACTAATTACTCCTGGTTGTGAATGTTCCCGCTGGTGCCGCAACTTTTATAGTTTCACTCCAGATTTGAAGTAGTACTCGTAAACCTGAAGGTGATCTTTAATCAGGCTATATTGTGCTACACTTACCTACTACAAACATAAGTTTTCTGACATGTGTTACAAATTACCAAAAAGCGTTTCTCTGGAATTTTTAATTGAAAGGATACCTGTAAAGATAAGTCATTTATATATAACATGTGGACATTCTAGTTTAACTAAATTATCACTAGTTAATCAAGATTAAGTCAGGATTCAATTGATAGTAGTATCGTTTTAAAGTTTGCTCTTTGCTATATTCAAAAGGCACAACTAGAGTCTAAGTTAATTCCACGTGATTCAACCTAATTAAAACGTAAGTATAAATCTGGTAACAAGCGGGTAAAATATGTACATACATAGGTAAGTGCAGCACCTGTAGTCTGCATTGTGAGCTCCGGTAAGGTAAGGTTGTTAGTTGTAGCGCGGCTTGTGCACCGTGCTTACGAAACGCATTGTCTGAACTGTGCTGCAATCATAATATTAGCTAGCTCGGGACTGACACACACGGGCTATGCGAATGAACAGCTAAATGAATATCATCCGTATACATACATCATGAGATGAGATTAT
This sequence comes from Subacronicta megacephala, assembly GCA_958496365.1. NCBI lineage: Eukaryota > Metazoa > Arthropoda > Insecta > Lepidoptera > Noctuidae > Subacronicta > Subacronicta megacephala. Next base: position 82,917 of record OY292519.1, read on the forward strand.
GGTATGGTATAATGGCAAACCATTTAAGCAGCAGGAAAATTTCAGAAAACGCTATCATTGTAGGAAGCACTCGGAATATACCTAGTTACCTACTATTAATGACAGCCAATCAGATATCATTAGAGATATTATAAAACGAAGATTTAATCAACAAATATAGAAAGAAAGAAAGAAAGAAAGAAAGAAAATTTCTTCTTTCTTTCTTTCTAATCAACAAATATACTCATCTACTTACGTCAAACGGCAGATTTTTTTCATGGGATTATTCGGCAAAGGAGTTACCTAGTCATCGCCGCCCTTGGACATCTGAAATACCAAAGAGTATATGCGGTGCCGAGCCTATTTAAGAAAAAGGGACGGGAAGCAGAGAAAAGAGAACGAAGGAAATGAGGGAGGAATTGGGCCTCCGGGGCGCTCCACACTCACCGTACGGAACGCAACAGTATGCATACTGCTACTTGACGTCGATATTCTCTGGGAGGGTAATAGGTACTTCTCTGGTCGTGCCAACCCATTCATGCTGGCATGTAGACATGCCAGCGCGACACTACTACTACAAAAAAATACCTATTTATATTCAAGTCATGTTATCTGATGATTTTGTAAAAGACAGAAACATCACTCATCATCGCTTTATTTCCGCCGCCATTCCTCTCTATCCCTCCATCTGTAAAGCTAGAAGACGCGGAAAGTATTGGGTGGCACCGCCGCCGCTGATGATATACGACATAATAGCAATTCAGTTAGCAGGCGGGCCGGAAGCGCGCGCCTAAAGTATTACACGCATTTGTTACCACCGTATCACGTCGCTGAACTTGATCGATGGCTAAGGACAAATCATAAATATAAACAGACAACATAACTTGTCTAACCTTGTCCATGAACTTATACACGCATACACAATGTGTGTCGGGACTCCAATCAATGTTTGAATTAATACATCGTCGTATTAGCAATGTTTTGTTTAAGTGAACTCATCTGATAGCCAGTGTTTGTTGATTTATTCGTCTAAACTCTTTAAATATTTTGTACGTTGTACGAATTTTGAGTGATAGCCGCATTCATTTAATATGTTTAGTATCCGTACTAAACACATGAAGAACCATCTCCAGGACAGTTAAACAGTTTTGTACTGTTTAACTGACGCAGTTATATTTGAATAGTTTAACTATAGATAGGTACACTTAGGTTACATTTAGGTAATAATCTTTTCATCAATCCATTTTTAAGTGTTTATTCATTTAATTTTTTTTTTATTTGTAACCGCTACGTTACTATATTAATCCCCTTACCACTGAGAACATCAACCCATTACATGGTCCCACTGCTGGGCACGGGTCTCCTCTCGACACTCTTCTAATATGAGGAATTAGAATATAGTCCATTACGCTGGCCCAATGGCTGAGTTCGACACCGGGAAAATATCTACAGGTTGCAATTTTCACTTTGTTTCCTTTTGAATAATGGTTTTGAAAAGTGAGAGTCGGTGCGCTGAATCTGCCCTCGAGACCTTTGCAGTCCAATGTTGATATTACTAGGTTATCACTGCGCTTATAAAAAATTATATACCCTTACCCTTGTTACTATATAGGTAGTTAAATATTATATTACTTAGATAAGTACTCTGTTATGTATCAACTCACCTCCGGCAAGTTTCCCGGGTGATCCGTCAATGTGTCACTGGAGATGCAGCTCGGTCTTAGGTAAGGTCGGCGTCGTGGGCGCAAGTAGTGGGTGGTGGAGGTAGGTACCTGCCCACTGTGCCAGACTGCCAGGTGACTCCGCTTACAATATCGAGCCGCCACTCGCCCGCGATTTCGTAGCTATTGCGCTGTTTACGTAAATACAAGCTGCTAGCTGGAACAAAGGTCGGGCTTTGTATTACTTTTTATCTTTTATCTTTCTTGTAATAATCGTTTGATGTTATTACATTTGCCTTAGAATAAGATTTTGTATTATACTAATGTATACAAGAGGAAAGTTAGTTTTCGTTTAAGTCCTTCTTTTTTTAATGATTTAAATATAAAATTATATACCTATATTAAATCAATACAAATTGAAGTGTCTTGTTATTTATGTTTGTGGTTAATTTCTGAAACGGCTGGATCTATTTTGAAGGGCCTTTCACTAGCAGGCAGCTGGTGTTATAATGAGTAACTTAGGTCACCGTGCAACCGCGAGGCATAGTAAATATTGAATAATATTATTTACTAGCCTTCGTCCGCGTGGAGTATACGTTTCTTGTAAATACATATATAGCCTATGTCACTCAGGAATAATGTAGCTTTCTATTGGTGTAAGAATTTTTCAAATCGGTTCAGTACTTTCAGAGACTATTCAATGCAAACAAACAATCAAATCTTCCCTCTTTATCTCTTCTTCCGAAAAGCACCTTGCTATTATATTAAATAATTTTCCATCGCAATCAAATCTTCGTCAGGTGTGTATAGCTGAGTGTATGTAAAAATAATTGCTTGTTCGAATTTCTATGTATTTTAACTAAAATAGTTGTTGCTGGTTTGCAACACCGACACCTAGTAGCATGGTAATCAGCAGCGACTCCTCGGTGACGTAATTGCGTGTCGCTTGCACCACCTCGTTACGTGGCAGTGTGGCAGTGTGAGCGCACCTCGCCTCGGAATACATTAGCTTGAGTGTCGACTCGCCCCCGAAGGGAAGGACGTACCTACACTAATATTAACATGGTACAAAACCTCTAGTTTTCTATACTTACATGTATAGCTTTCACGTACCTCAATCATAAGAAAATACACCAATCAACGTGGCAATTTTAGTCCCCAGCTCACATGTGGCAGTTCTTCTTAATAAATTCATAAATATGATTTATTAATTGCAAAGCAATTTACTACAGGAGTCATCCTTTGCAGTTATAATAATTTTTGTAATGAGGGACTCGAATCCACGACACATGCCTTTAGCCTCTCAGGTGTTTTCCCATAAGATGATGATTTCTGGACACTTTTTTGCGGCATTGCATATGTTTTTCCTAAATAGCCAAAGCTCATTCAACAAATTGATGGTACAATTCAAATGTGTTCTCAACAAAACAATAAAAAGAGTTCTTGCAATAACGATGTGCATTATTGAAGTTGTTCCGCCTTCCGGATGGAGTGCGTGCGGACGGGCGGCGGGCGGCGCGGCGCAGGCCTCTCGTCAACGAGGCGAGTGGACTACAGTGGAGGTACAGGACCGTGTTAATAATGGTTAATTCTTTTGTGTACGTAAAACAATCCCTGATGCTTTCAGCAATATTTGCCTAAGAAAAACGATAATTGTAGTGCGTAAGTGCGTAACAACATGATAATATAGCACCAAAGTTTATCGGTTTATTCCATAGTCACTGGCTCGCTTTCAAACTAACTATAACTGTCAACCATATTATAGGTTGTTCGGTGTAATGCTTACTGAACACTTTTACACAACTACGCCTTATCTTGTCAGTCGAGCTATCCAGCTATCGTAAGCTCGACTGACAAGATAAGGCGTACTTTCGGTATTGTTATAGAGTGTAAAATTGTGTTTGTACACGGCTAGGCGTAGTTTTAGCCGGCCTCACTTCTTTGTTCGCAAAGTTCCAACTTAACTTTTTATTTGATCTGAGGTTCTTCCTAGAACCGAGGTCAGTGGTAAGTGTAATTTTTTGTTCACATTACAATGTCATTTATTGTGCTTTACATCGACACGTTTACGACAGGTCAAGTACAGTGCAAACTGCAGCAATTGTTGTGACAAAATCCAGCGGAGAGCTTCTACAAAATAATCGAAATACTCGTTGTTAACAATGTGCAATAAGTACATCATTGTTGCGTCCGCGAGCTCGAGTGTTGTGTGCTGAGTGTACCAAGTACGGCACTCGAAACAGACCGAGTCCCGCGGAACACTTGGGACTCGATGCACATCACTACAGTGTGCAGCGTATTGCAAGAAGTCTTTGGTAATACTAACAATGTCAATTCCAGAATAGCATTAGTGAAATTTGTTTACTCTAGTGCTGGGCAATACTACTTGTAAAAATATTCCAATAAAGAATACTTTCAAGTTTGCGAGTTTTTACGTCTGGTTTTCTATAAATTATGGCACAATGGTTTAAGCTATCCAGCGGTCAAGATCTGGGTCCAAAAGAATTTATAACGAGTACAATTCGATAGGCGAAATTGTAGTAGTCGACAATGTTGTTATTTTATGTCATGTGATACTGTTCGGTCTTGGTTCTACAAGCGCGAGTGTGTGTGCTTACCCGAGTGCGCCTGCCGTCGGCGCCGCGCCGCGGACAACACTCAAAGGATATTGGAAAATGTATTAATTTCTGATTGTACTGTAAAATAGATAATGACGACAAAGTTACGAGTTGTACACGCCTTCACATCAAGCTATAGACAGTTTAGACTGACCTCCCATTGTCAAGGTTTTCCGTACAATTCAAGGCCAGCCTATATTGGTTTTATATAGCTTGGCGTGTAGCCGTGCGTACACCTATATCTAGGTATATCCTCAATAAAATATTTACTTGTGAGATATTTTTATCTAACAAAGATGAAATCGTGTCGTGGTCCGTACGTATTGGGGCAAATGCTCAGCCTTCTTTCTTAATTATTATTGTACTCTAGATTATGGATCTTGATAATTTTCGTCCGTATATTTTAGGGCAAAGAATTTATTGTACTTAGTAGTTTTTTTTTTGTTAGTAATGGAATTAAAAGGGTTGTTTGAACAATCGTCGAAACATCTTTCCAACTTAAGCAGCGATTAAACAATTGAAGTTCAATAAAAGATTTTATATAATTAGTAAATCCTGATGTTGATGGAAAACACATTGTAAAGAGTTATACTTTATATTTTTGCGAATAACTTAACCTTCTACAATTATGTACAAACATTTGACACAAATATACTTTATATACTAAGCTGCTACTAGAGTTAATACAATATAACGGAATAAATGGATAAATTCTAGAAGCAGCTTTTAAAAGCTAAAAATAGCTTAACCTGACTCTGCCAGGGTCGTCCCGTTAGGACCATTTATGACATCTTCAGTAAGTAAATGATTAAAAACCCAACATCGTCCCACCCACACGCAAAATACGCGCTTAGTCGTGGAGTTGCGAAAAAAAGCCCGCTATATCAATACCAAATACCCTTCTACAACAAATTGTATATCTGAAACGCAAATAAACCAATTCCCTTTGTTATCAGTGCCCTTATCTACTTCCTTTTATCCTTCACTGTATTCCAAATAAATAGACCGTACACAATAGTTTACTTCATGGCTTACATTGTAGTAGAAGCAAATCGATTCCGTGATAAAGGTCCGGTCAGAGTTAACGAAATGTTAGATTGGTATCGAACAAGTACCTATGAGTGTATTGAACAACTCACGCCGATGTAGCCTCTACTTTGTAACGAGTACAATCACACTAGTGTTCAGCTCTGGACATAGGTATATAGTTTAGGTACATTGTACAAAAAACGTGTTGAGCTTCACCGTGCTTTGAAAGTAGAGACGTAACTTTATTATCAGTATGTTTGCACGTCCCTGCGAACTACACCTGTAGCTAATATCATTCAGACGTTTTTGTAGTTTGAACTACACCACAAGCAAGGTGTTTTATTACAAAAACTAACGTTTAAATAAACAAGAACCAAACACCAAACTCAATATATTAATACGAATATTCAATTGCATTGGAAGTGGAGGTTAAAATTTAAACATAATCTCGAGATCAAAATATGCCGAATAAAATATAACTTCACAGTATAATCACATCTCCTCAGCTGCTGTTGAGGTCAAATTTAGTATAACTACTGAGAAAGTTGATCCCAAATTAGGAAAGCGACTATTAGGTCAAGTATAAGCAGTATGTTTCCCGCTCTTGTTGTTTTCACTTATGAATACTCCTTGCTTAGTACTAGTCTATATAATGGGCTATATCTATATTAAAGGTTCAGCGATTTGGGTTTTGATCGTGTAGGTACTTACTGAAGATATAGACATAAATACAGTCATAAATGGTCCTAACGGGACGACCCTGGCAGAGTCAGGTTAAGCTATTTTTAGTTTTTTAAGGCTGCTTCTAGAGTTTATCAATAGTATATTGTTGTATATAGCAGCTTAGTATATAATGATTAATTATGTCAAATGTTTGTACATAATTGTTTGAATTTCTTTTGTCTCGATGTGGCCGCCCTGTTTTAGTTCGGGCCGACTGTATTCAATGCTCCGATATTGTTGCCTTTGTAACGCAGCTGAACGTATCCGTCACAGACAATCAACCGCGCTACAATGAGCACAACATTGTCGAATACTGACAGATATTTATGAGCTTTACAAAAATATTTAATATCTCGCTTAATTAGGCATTCTCTAATGCCATTAAATAGGTATTTTCATTATTTCAAATAAAATAATTACATCAGTTTGAGTGAGAGTAAATGACATAATTTTGCAGGTGATTGTTATAATTTCGTTCGTAGCATAAAATTGGTACGGAAATAGCATTCCATTCGTAATGGTTGTATGCAGTGTGGATTACTAAAACTTCTGCAGTTGAAGTAGTATATTAATACAATTGTGTAACAGCTTTGATCCTATGAATACACAATACCTTTACAATACAAAGAGGAGAGGGGTACATTAGAGCCTGTTTAAAAACTACTTGAGGTTTTATATGAGCATTTTACTTTTCTACATTATCTGTATATTCTAACAATCAAACAGTTCTAAATAAATCGGAGTAACGATCACACGTCTTTTAACTTGAAAATCTCCCGCATGCCATAATAAATCTTATTACTATCAACATATGGTCCTTCGAGCCGGATTATTTAACTTTGTGAGCGAGTTGCGAGATGTCATGCGGGAAAAAAGATGGTGGTTTTTTCCGTGAAAATTAGAATTCAAAAATCTTTCGGTGATCAACAATATAGATTGTAATATGAGATAAGCATCGATCGATTGAGAAACGAGTGAGATAATTAAAAGTGTGATCTTTTAATAACGTGAGTGAGATATACATACATAATACGAGAATTCAATACTTATACAAAATGGAAACGCTTATTACACTGCAAGAGGAATTAATGATTAACTTGAAGAAAGCTGAACGGAATTTTAAGAAAACGCCTAAAGAGAGGATTAAACGGCCATACTTAGAAACAAGACTAGAGGTACTGGAGTTACAATATACTGAGTTTAAGGAAGGTCATAAGGCAATAATTTCGAAGGCTTCAAGAGATAAGAAAGAAGCGTATTTCACTGAGGACTATTACGAGAGCTTTGAGGAACTATATGTTCAATATAAAACTGACTTAAAAGATGCATTGCAGCCGTTTTTAACGCTACCTAACGCTGAATCGGTCACGTCTAAGAACCCTGGTAATCATGAGAACAGCCATGGCGAGGTGAATTTACCACGAATACATCTTCCTACATTTGGTGGAAAATACGAGGATTGGCAAATGTTTTTCGACATGTTTGTGACATTGATTCATAAAAACAAAAACCTATCACTTGTGCAAAAATTACAATATCTGAAAAGCAATCTTACTGGTGAGCCTCAAATACTTATACGCAATTACACAACAACTGAAGCAAATTATAAGGATGCCTGGAACCAATTAGTTCGTCGTTACAACAATAAGAAATACAACTGTAATGCGGTTCTAAAAACGTTATTTGCACAAAAGAAGATAATTTCGGAATCTGCTGGTGCCGTCAAACAATTATTGGACAACACATCCTCCTGCTTAATATCTTTGACAAATATGGGAATAAACACTGAGAATTGGGATATCATCATCGTTTACATGACTGTTTCAAAATTAGGAATGGAGTCGATGAAACTATGGGAAGAAAAGTCGAGTCTGTCAGATGAGTTACCTACCTGGAGTCAATTACGAGAGTTTTTAGAAGGGAGATTTCGGTCAATGGAGATGATCGAAAGCACATTTCACATAACACATCGTACAAAACCAGCAATAAATACAAACTCGTTTTACGTATCTACAGAGAATGAAACAAAGGTGAAATGTGCTATGTGTCAAGAAGAACATTTCTTATACGCCTGTAAGCAGTTTAGTTTAATGACACCAAAAGAGAGACAAGACTTCGTAGCGAGTAATAAGTTGTGTTTCAATTGTCTCGCCCCATCGCATGCTGTGATAAAATGTCGTAATAGAGTAAGTTGTAAGAGATGCGGACGGAGACACCATACACTACTTCATTTTGACAAGGTAATACCAATTATCAATTCAGCGTCACCATCAACTGACCCACAACCTGGTGTGTCAAGAGAGGAGGTCAAAATTGTTACAAACTTTTCTAAAGAATATACAGAGGCTAACACTGTGCTTCTAGCGACTGCAAGTATTAAGGTAACATCCAAATATTATGGTGAACACATTGTAAGAGCTTTAATTGATCAGGGCAGTCAGGCATCTTTTGTCACAGAAACTATTGTACAATTGTTAGGCTTAATACGAAAACCAGTAAATGGCTGGGTGTCAGGTTTGGGAGATGGTCGCACTAAAATAAAACACATGGTTTCATTACCTATAGAATCTTGTCATAATTCTCATAAGGTTGTATACATTAATGCATTTGTTCTTAAAACATTAACATCATTTTTGCCTACAGCGGACCTCGAACCTCTTGAGTGGCAAGAAATCGAGGGTCTAATGTTAGCTGATAGTGCTTTAAATAATTCTGGTAAAATTGATGTGTTACTAGGTGCAGATGTTTACAGCGAGATCATGCAAAACGGAGTCCTTAAACATCCTTCGAGAAATATTATTGCACAAAATACCATCTTTGGGTGGATACTTTCAGGCCGAGTCTCACACAAACCCTTTTTAAACCGAGTAATAGGTATGCATGTAAGCGTGGCATCAGAGGACAACATCCTCAAACAATTTTGGGAGATGGAGAATGAACCACAAAAACTAGAGAGAGAATTTACCAAGAGTGAGAAGATATGTGAAGAATATTTTAACAAAACTACAACACGAGATGGAGAAGGCAGGTATGTACTCAGGCTACCCTTCTCCACAAATGATCTAAAATGCGCATACAACAATTCAAAGGAAATAGCTTTGAGGAGATTGCTACATCAAGAAAAACGGCTATTAAAAGATGTTGAACTTGGAAAAGAATACAATAAGGTAATTGAGGAATATTTAGCCTTAAATCATATTACAGAAGTTCCTGAGAGTGAAATGGGAGCTACAATGTCTGTTTATCTTCCTCATCATGCAGTTGTAAAAGAAGCAAGGACGACTACGAAGGTGCGAGTTGTGTTTGACGCATCATGTAAAGGAAACAACAATACTTCCCTAAATGACGAGCTTCTAGTGGGTCCAAAGCATCAGCCTGATCTGCGTCATATACTTATGAGGTGGAGAATTCATAAGATAGTAGTTATTCCAGACATTGTAAAAATGTACAGGATGGTTCGAGTAGCAGAAGATGATTCAGATTTTCAGAGATTCTTGTGGAGATTTCATCCTACCGATCCTGTAAAGCATTTCAAAATATTGCGCCTTACTTTTGGTACAGCATGTGCCCCATATTTAGCTGTAAAATGTTTACAACGTCTTGCTGAGGATGAAGAAGCTAAATACCCGCTTGCAGCCAAAATAGCTAAGGTAGATTTCTATATGGATGACCTAATGACTGGTTTACAAACTACAGAGGAAGCTATCGAAAGGTATGAAGAGATGAGTAAACTAATGAACAGTGGAGGATTTATTCTACAGAAATGGAACAGTAACGATGAGGAGTTTTTAAATTACATTGGTTTCGCGGAGAATGAGAAGGATTCAACAACTAAAGTTAAAATCAAAGATGTGATGAAAGTTTTTGACGTACGTTGGAATGGAGACTCAGACAACTTTGAATATATCCTTAATATACCTGAGCAAGAAGAAGACTACACAAAACGACAAGAAGTGTCAGATATAGCACGTTTCCCTTTACCTTTAGTTTATCCAGCTGATCACGCTTCAAGAGGATTAACTTCTAGAGAATTTATTAATAATTATTTATGGTGGAGAAGGCCAAAATGGCTAACAAAAGGAGTGAAAGAGTTTGAGACCGATTTTATCATCGAAGACACAGAGAAGAAGAGAAAATTAAACATTTACTACATTACATTTACATTTACATTCGTAATATCAATGAAGAAATCATATGGGCTAAGTTTTCGAGTTTACGACGAACAATGAGTAATTTAATACGAAACTTACATACGACGAGCTGTCTACAGTATTAGCACAGGTAGAAAGTTGTTTAAACCGCACCAATTACTGCTATTAGCGATAACCCAGACGACCCTCTTCCTCTTACACCAGGTCATTTTCTTATTGGTGAACCAATTTAATAAACTTAGCTGATGAGGATTATAGTAAACATAACCCGAGTAGGTACAGTAACATGTAAGAATGGTATATTTAAACGCCCACTTAGCAAAATATGCATACTGTGCTAGTAAAGATGTATGTTAAATGCATGTTTAATTATCAAACGAGAAATATTTAGATTCTTTTTACATTCTCATGGTGTGTTGATTTTAGTAACTTGTGTTTTTATACTTTATCTATACTGTACTTCAAATATTTAAGTTTAGATTAGAAAACATGTGCATTTAATACCTACTTTATTGAAATTTAATACGTAATTCGTTATACAGTCCACTATTTCACGTTCACTATTCGTTTTGTTAGAGTATCATTATCCGCCCATAGATTTCATAACTTTACATTGTGTAAAGAACTTAGTTCTTGGTGGGCGGAATGTTTAAAAACTACTTGAGGTTTTATATGAGCATTTTACTTTTCTACATTATCTGTATATTCTAACAATCAAACAGTTCTAAATAAATCGGAGTAACGATCACACGTCTTTTAACTTGAAAATCTCCCGCATGCCATAATAAATCTTATTACTATCAACAGAGCCAGTATTTCATGGCGTAGCTGACTCGCAGCGCCTCGATGCCAGCGGCGATTAGCTGCGATTACGTAGCGAAGCGGACGCGTCCCGCGGAGGGCGGCCTCGATTGCACGCGTCCGTTATAGTTCGCGCGATATCGCATGTATATATTACTTAACTGCTTTACAGAAGAACTACTCCAGTGATTCTAATATAATTATTTTTTTAACAAGTTGGCGTTATAAGTGTGAAAAAACAAGATTTCTACTAGTAGGTACTAAGAAACACACGCAAAACCACAAAAGTAACACCCATTTGCAGCTCACGACAAAAATTGATATCTTTTTTTCTGAAACTATGATTTGTGGAACAATTTGAATGTTTTGGTGGCAATTAAAATTTGTTTGGTGTTTCGGGTTGGCAACATCAATAGAACCGTTCAATAAGTTCCTAATAGTTTTGTAGTTAAATCTTATGAGCGTGACATTTTATCGATACTGTATTTCCAAGTATCATAATTATGTAGATAATCTACATTGGATGTTTGTTGCGAACTTCTGTGAAGTTAGCCTTCTGGCCGTGGATGGTGCGCGGTGTCGCATGTCGCACCCCTGCCCTAGGTAACCGTGTTACAGTTCGCGCATTCGCTTCCTGCCACGAAGTAGTTTTTAACACACTTCCGTACCAATACGAAACCTATTTACCTCAATGTTCCCCACGTGATTTCATTTGAAAGTAGGCTAGCAGGCTATTATAGGGAAAGTGTTTATACGAGAACTTTAAACTTTAGTTGAAATATATTTTTCGTTTAAATATAATATTCGTGAATACTAAACTTCATTCACAGTTTCGTGTTTTTTTTTTTATGGGATAACTCGGCAAACGAGCAGGCGAGCTACCTGATGGTAAGTAGTCATCGCCGCCCATGGACATCTGCAAAACCAAAGGAGTTGCAGATGCGTTGCCGAGCCTATCTAGGGAAAGGGAGGGGAAGGAGAAAAGGAGAAGGAAGGGGATTGGGGGAGGAATTGGGCCTCCGGCACTCTTGCTCACCGAACGAAGCGCAGTAACGAAACGCTACTACTCGGACGTCGGTCTTCTGCGAGAGTGTGGTACTTCCCCGGTCGAGCCGGCCCATTCATGCTGCGAACAGCGTGGCCCTACCACAATAATAATATGATGTTTGTTAGACCTGAGAGTGGATCTGTGGTCTGGATATTGTGATGTTCTAAATACTTAATGATTTTGTCGATAAATAAGTAGTCTTATAAAACATAAGCTAGGTTCTTATAATGCTATGGTTTTTAAAAAAATAGTTTTCATTCATTAAATTACATAATAGACCCATTTTATCTGCTCGGCTCTCTCTCTCTTACTTAGTGTTTAGTGAATAATTACAAAATAATATATAATTATGTTTCGACCGCAACCTAGATAGCAATAGATAGATATCATGTATTTAGATTTCCTTAAATGTTTACCACATTATCTCTCGCTGTGTGATCGGTCACATAGCTAAATCCACAGAAACGTCTCGAGTCGGAAGGCGGCTATCTAAAACGTTCCCCCGTCGTCGGAGTAGTAACGAACGGTCGCTCCATAATTCTTGGAATGCATTCCGATCGGAATGATTTAGACGTTGGTCTCGAATGTTTTTGTGTGGTATTTCCTTAGCAGGGATATGTAGATGTAGTGCGGAAGATACTACTTTGATAACATCTTCCTATTCCTATTTGTATATTGTGCACATATGTAGTAATATGTAGGTACTTTAAAAAAATACGAAGTTTATCGTAGTTACAGAATCTGTTTTAAGCATTTATTGTTTGTACGTATCATAATTAGTATTATGAAAATAATGTTATCGATATTTGGTCTTAATAGCTCTACATATTATATAGCTCTGCAATAATATGTACAATACCGCATGATATAGATCCTGCACAAAATACATTATTTCGACAACCTATAAATTATAATATTTCCAAGTCATATCTGTGGTATGTGTACTACGGCTTGCGACTTCGACTTTCGACTTCGGAAGCCCGTAATAAATAGTAGAATTTCTATAATCTTGACGCACCTTCCGATTCCAAATATGTATATTGTTGGCGGGTAACGTAGAAAATCACGAGACTAACTTATTCAACGGATGCAACAACATAAAAATAACTCCTCAAAACGCTGGCGGATGTCAGCCCCGTGGACTATTCGGGGTCGGTGTACTTTTAAGCTTGTTTGGGTGAGATATAAATATCTCTAGCGGTATTTGGAATTTCGGATTCTATTTTAGAAACCGAAATTCCAAACAAGTTAAGATGTTTCGCTTCTTAAAATCATGTTACAAGAGAAAACTCAGGATATACTATGAAAACATAATAAATATCAATGTACTACAGTTTTATATTTGCTTAATTTCACAGCACACTATAAGAGCGAGTCGGGGACCAGTGACGTCACACACACGTACCGTATCTGCAAACTGAACGCGATTTACATCATAATAGGAACTGTTTAATGGACAATTAGTGAAGCCACGGCGCGGACACGGCTAGTAGTCAGGATATTTAACTTGCAACTAAAGCTTGCTGCCATTATTGAAATAAAACTTTGTTTAACGTACAACTTGCTGCGATGCAGATGTCTGTATAGAAGTACCTAAATTAAATTTTGAAAGTTTGCGCGTCGTTGAAGTTAAACAATATCATGTTTTTAGGGGAAATATTCGCAAAATATTGTCTTTTCACAACATTGGTGAACCTAAAGTAATACCACGGGGAGTCATCAGGGTCAAGGCTAAGGCTTTGAATTAAGTACTATTATGTAGGTACTGCTTATTTTTGATTATATTTTATCAATAGGTAAATAATTCTTAATGTTCACAAAGATATGAATTTTCTAGTGAAAGAAAAATTGGGCCTCAGGTAGGGTTTGAACCTGCGTCCCTCTGGTTAAGTACACCAGACGCTTTACCAACTAAGCTACCGAGACCACTGCCTGTATTCTGTTTTCTATGCCAATAAGTTTTCATAATGCGTGAATAGTTTTGCTTATATAAATTCTTAAAATTTTCGTTTGTGTTTCACGTGTACGATATTTCCGTTCCCGTATAAAATCTATGTGACCCACTGTCATGTGTGTCGTAAGTGTCGCGAGTGTCGCGAGTGTCGCGAGTGTCGCGAGTGTCGTGAGTGTCGCGAGTGTCGCGAGTGTCGGCCCTGCATGCGATCTACATCACAATAGGAAGGAGCCCCGGATAATTACCGGATAACCGGGTGACGGGACAGTAAGCTATTTATCAACTAGTTTAAACGGACAGTTATCGCTTAACTTAGCTTAATTTTATTATCCCTAATAAATGATTAGATTTATTTTTGTAACCAATTCAAAAAATTTGACCACTTTCTGGATTTATTATAAAGTAAGTAGGTAACATATTTGTGTGGTCTTTCCATAACTAGTATTATAAGTTGCATGGCCGTGCTTAATAAATTATTATTATTTAAAAAAACTAAATTGCATTAAATATTCTTAATACTGACAAGTTACAACCCATGGCTAGCTAAGTATTTAAAAACATTCTATAACGTCTGCATTCACGAAATGGTTCCCGCTAGCTAGACAATATTTTCTAAATTGATTTAACTTTATGTAGACCCACTCAATTAAATATGCCTATATTAAACTAACACGTGTAAGTATGTTACGTAATTAATATCAAATCCAAGTAATTTCGTAGTTATTAATGAGAAGATCAGCTCCCAATAAACTGTTTCGTCGGATAAACATGTAATCGGTATTAATCCCTTAATAACGTTTGGGCAACAACTAGATTAAACCACCGCGAGGTCGAAGTTTCAGGTACCTAAACGTTAATTCTACTGAAATATCTTGACTAAAATGTATATTACCTATACTAATATTATAGAGAGGAAAGTTTTGTTTTTTCGAAACCGATATACTCTTAAACTATTGAACCGATTTTTATAATTCTTTCACCTTTAGAAAGTTACATTGTATCCGATTAGCATCGGCTATTTTTTTATTCTGCGGGACAATCGGGATCCTATGCGGAAGAAGCCGCAGGCGGTTCTCTAGTTATTATAATATTGAACTGAATATTATACCGGCTGAATTCTCTATATCGTTAAGATACCTACAATTTTCCCTGGTTAGAACATTCTTCCTCCCTGCCATTCACATAGGCGTCCCGTAACAGGATAAAAATTATCTGCCTTGCTCTAGCAGTTTGTAGTCCGTGATGTCTCCTAAGGTTGGCAACAGTAGGGAGGTATCCATGGGTGGCGATGTTTACTGAAGTTTTCGACAGTCTGCTTGCTTGCCGTTTCGTAATATTTTTCATCCAATTGATTGTTTTTAAGAAATAACTGACTTATTTCACCAATTTCAGGGTTTCATTGTTGAAATTGTTTATAATGATAAGTACGATCGTCTAAGGGCTAATATTTGGGCTAGACAAATTTCGACGATGAAAAAATTACCCCTAAGACGGCAAACAATTCAAGGGTATCTGTAAATCAAACCCTTAGCATTAAGTGAAGCAGTAGGTATTGTTATACTTACTCGTTCATATTCGCAAGTTTCATTGAAAAGCTTTGTTCAACCAAAACTATCCGCGTGCTTTGTTTGGCGACCATGTTACTATTTATTTCCATTTCTATGTAAATTAATTTTGTTTTCGAATCCATTTATTCTGTAGTAATAATATACCCACACCGGGTGAAAGCACTAACTCAATACCTTTTGTACGTACTCTGAAAAATATTAATTCTGTACCAAGCGGGCACAGTCGTAGTTTCGAAGAATTTAGTTAAAGTAAGCACTAATTTATAATCCTTTGAAATCAAGTCTTTTATAGTTTTTTAGTACCTACGGCAGCAAAGTGTGTTTATTGAGTGTAGCATTAATTTGTAGCTTCGTCTCTTTCATAGTCATATACCCAACATTTATTGGTTTGAAACCTAAAATCAACAGGAGTTGATTTTTATATGAAAGAAATAATGATATGTAGGTTTCTGTCCTCAGAAACCTACATATAATTATTTCTTATTTATGTATAATTTGATGAATATTAGAAGTATTTGGTAACAAACTTAAATACTTGTAATAAAATACTAAAGACGTCCGGTCTTCGGGCATAAGACCGGAAAGTGTGGGATTCTTACTCACTAAAACCACTCTGGTGGCACATGGCTGTGGCTGTGGGGCACCTCCCTGTGTAAGCCCCCTGTTGGTCCTAAGTGGAGTGACAATTATGTTGCACACGCCAAGTGGACAATGTCAATAGATACAAAGTACAACATACGTCATTTATATCGTGCCACCATGATTAAAAATAGTTTTGAAACCACAGCGGCTACAAGATAGGGCTCGTACACTTTGTTATAAAATGAGTAGACAATGGATTTTGAATATTAAATTTTAAGAAAATACGTAGAGTATTCTTTCTGATGTGTCATCGAACGTAAATTTTTTACCACTCACATGTAATAGTGAGCTTAGGAACAGTTTGATGTACCCACGGCTACACGGCAATCTATACAAATCCAGTTTACGCTGGCCTCGTATTGTATAGAAACTCTATAAATTGCGTAATCAGCTTAAACTGGATTTATTAGGTTGTTATTTTTAAAAGAGTTTGTAATTTCACTTCATAATATTCTGCTGGTAGAGTATAAAAAACTCGTAATGCTGTAGTAAGAGCTGCAGTACATGTTGATAAAGTTATATTGTTTGTGTTTACAACGCTATCAACAATTTCCCGCTCCGGCGAGTATATTAATATCGCTTCAGCGAAACATAACGTTGGCAGATCAAGGACTGTTTACTTAATATTTTAATAACGAAATAATGTTAACAAATATAATAAAATTGTAAACATTGTTCTCTATGGATCTTGTGTCCATTGCTCGTTTATCTTATTATCTTCCTAATTTCCTAGATTTGTATTTATTTATCTACGTTTTAATATTATTTAACGATTAAATATGAATTTATTAGATTCGCGAATACAATATCATTGCTTGCTTTTTACAATTATTTGGTCACACAGTGATTATTCTTGAGCTTTTTTAAATAAAGCTGAATTCAGAAAAAAATATTATTAAAAATAAATTATTTTTAGAACAAACAGCATTCTCTTGGAACGACATTAAGATTTACTTGATTGCTATTTATATTTCTGGACGCCTATCATTGTTCTTGCCTCAATGTCTTTGCAATAGTTTTTTTAACAATTTACAAGTTATTCACTATTCAATTTATTTTCAAAGCAAGATTTTATAATGGCATTGTAAAGTAATTAGGTACGTCGCCACCACTCTGGGTGGCAGTGACATCAAAAGGCAATTTATTGTATAGCGCAAATTCAATAAAAAATACTTTGATAGTTTTCGGGTTAGAAATTTCGAAAGATCATTAATTTCGTTCTGAAGGCGAAAGTTTGAATGGAGGCATCAAACTTGTCTGGCCTATCGTTTAAATAGTTACAGTAATTACTGAATTATTTTTGAACTTGTTCATTATAGTAAGTAGATGATATTTTGGCGGAGCTTCACCTGGGCTGGCAGACGGTTATCAATCATTCATGTACCTACATAGTAAGTCAGGGTGGGCTGACGTCATAATGTGTCGTGTTTTGATAACAAAAATAAGTCCTTAATAATGTGTTTGTTTATGTCAAGAGCACACCTATACAGCAATTACGAAAATTCAGTACTTGGCCCCGTAAGTTATGAATAAAATATAACGAAAGGGTTTGCTTCGTAGTAAATTTTAAAGTTAATAAACCATGATTAAAATTCTTAACTTACCAATTTGAAAATAGTAAGTTTAGTATTTAATTTTTCTCTAAGAACACTGAAGGGAAATAAAATGAAATTGTTTTTGAAATTAATGATGACATCTTGCTGTCAATGCATCTATTCAACACTCCACCACACACCATGTAATTTCTCAATCACGTACCAGAATCCTTTCACTTGTTAGATTAGCGCCACTCCGCGCCGCGCCCCGCCGCGCCCCGCCGCCGCCGCCGTGCCGTGTACACAACAAATTTGATTGAATCACGTCATGATTTGCTAATACACCCGCTATTATTGATCGCCGTTAATTAATTGAGGCTGAGTTTAGGGCGAACCGAGGTAAAGGAAACCCTTAGGGAGCGGTAACTAGTGCTAAAGTGATCCTATTAGGTTCGTGGTTAGTGTAGCGGCCATCTTGTATGTATTGAAATATATGCTGCTACATTTATTTTGACATTTGAAAACTTGATGAATTTGACTACAAAACTGAAGAATTCCTTCGTACGACGCATACATACAGTATTCGTTTATTTACAAGCCCCGTCCAATCCAAATCGTACGGTGTACCTATTATTTTCTATCATGTTTTTTATCCAACTAGTCTATTAGCACGTACTCTTAATCGCTCAGTTGACCTACTTTATCTCAACTTCTCTATATCAGTAAGATGTTTCAAATTTCGAAGGAATTAGAAATAGAAGGAAATCTTGGAACAGCTGTTTCACATCAATTCGGAAGCGAATAGCAAGTAAGCACAGAAAGTTCACTCAGTATAAAAGTCGTTACAATGTAAACCCCAGCTAAACATCGAAGGAAAGAAAATCTAGTCAAATTGCGGCAAAATATGTATGTAAATGAGATAAGTCAAAAGTGTCGCTGAAACTATAGTGCCTGGTATGGGTCTGCAACATATTGTGATCTATTTTACTGGATCTTCTGGCATCTTTACTTTGAAATCCCTAGGAATTACGGTCCGGTCGGGTGATGCTCAAAAACTTGTTACTATTTGGGACACAGATCTCAATCTTTAAACCGAAGACGTGTTTGGTGTGAATGGACTCAAAAAGATCTCTTTATAGTCAGTTCAGTCTGTGGGGATGTCGGCCTGAGCGATAAATGCATTGGGAAGGGTTTTATAACTCGTCCCTAGCGATTCTAAAGCCCACAATATTCTACAAGGCCTTTAAGATTTTAAAGGCCTTTAATATCGCTCCGTTGAAATAAAATATCCCCATCTCAGTTTCTGGTTGACCATTTATTTTTTTTGTGACGGATATTAAAACGCATTTTATTAGTCCCAGTAAACTTAACGAAAGTTGAAG
Source organism: Subacronicta megacephala (assembly GCA_958496365.1). NCBI lineage: Eukaryota > Metazoa > Arthropoda > Insecta > Lepidoptera > Noctuidae > Subacronicta > Subacronicta megacephala. The sequence continues at coordinate 102,008 of OY292519.1, forward strand.
AATGCACGATAACACTGCACAGGAATCTGATGAATCTAAAATACCTACTTAGTCTACATTTTACATGGTATCGTTGTATTTTATAATAAATGAACCTGATCATTGGGAGTTTTCATCATACAAAATATTTAAGACATGTGAAGAGGTAAAGGTCGCGGGCAGTCTTTGGATGCAGGCGGCATAAAAACCGGTCGTTGTGGAAGTCTATGGGGGAGGCCGTCGTTCAGCAGTGGACTTCATTTGGCTGATATGATGATGTTGATAGTCAGAGGTCGGATCCTTCTCGTTTTTGTCGAAGTAACTACGACCATGTAAGTAATTTTTTTATAAGACACTAGCTTTCCGCCCACGGCTTCGCCCGTGTTTTTTTTCGGACTTTTTTGCTATAAACCTCTCGGAGCCCGAGACCTTTCCAACGAATGCAAAACCGTGGAAATTGGTTCGTGCGTACTGGAGTTATAGCGTCAGGAAGGAAATCCCGACTTATTTTTATATATTAGATTGAAGTTCGGTAGTTAACAGCTGCGATAGATTCCGCCGTTGCGCGCTGGTTCAACGCACATTTATTTCTTTTTTTCACCAAACTTTTTCAAGGAGTTGCGTCATGTACAGCGGAAACCATCGCATCAGAATCTGTGTGTATTTCAAATCTTTGATTAATTGATCGTAACTCCAACACCGCAGGGTGCGGTGTCACACCGCACCTAATTATAGAAATTCAATTAACTTTTGCGTGTTCTAATCAGCTGATTCAATCTCGTCACTTTTCGACGGCAATGAGAAATTCAACATTTGGGAGAAGATGAGCCGAGCTAGTTTGATTACAAATTTTAAGTTCACCGAAGTCAGAGACTGGTTTTAAGATGAAATATATAATAATTGAAGGTATTATGCTCGGATCGCAAGGATATACTCAAAGGATTACTTACTAACTTCAAGGATTCACAAGATTACTGACAAGTTACATGTATAGGTATAAATATGTATTTGTAACATTACAATATGTTAGCCGCGGCGTAATCGAGTGGGAAGTTAAGTAATGTTGCTCTTATAACAGCAGGAAAAAAATGAGTGTTAAAGTAACATTTGAAAAGGGTATTTTAGATGTACGGACGGACTGCTCCAATTTTCAATCCACTCAGAAGATTAAAAGAGAATCTACATTAGACGTATGTCTGGGTTTCCGCCCGAGATTTTTATTTGTAGCAGCTTTAGAGGTGCTATAAATATAGACTAAATGCTGCTGCCAGCCTTATGCCAACCTCGACCCAAATTTCATACAAATGCCGTTTTTGCATGATTTGATAACGGTCATCGAAACATACATACTTTCAGCTTTATACAAATTGCAGTTGTTGCTTTGTGATGGCAAGGATGATGATAAATATTGATCCTTGCTTCAAAATTGCATAATAGTTGCAATGCGAAGTAGAGAGTATGACGACTTTTACTATCTTTAGCTAGGAATATATAAGAGTGAATCTTCCAATAATCTGATTGAAATCCTAACAAATATCAACTTCGCATATTTCCCATAATGACGTTGATTCGAACAAGAGTATCCACGAACATTCATCCTGAGCTCTCCAATAAATTGGAGAGGTGCTCCAATCACAAAAGTTAAATTGACGTCGCAACGACAATACCAATAAGAACATCCAACCTGTCCCGAAAATCACGAGATTGACAACCAAAAATAGGAAAATAATATAAGTACGTACTTATAAAAGTTCAACAAACTTGTATTATTACACACTGCGAGGTCTCAGCAGCAATTACAAGGGGCATACATTCGGCGTATATAATATACGCGAGATAAAAGAGAGGTCTTCAGTAAGCACGATGAAAGTATTATTTTTTAAAGCTTACTAGCTATGTGGGTTGCCCATTACTAGTAATCTTGTTAACCCTCCGTGCTAAGCTAAATGCTTGTCTTACGAGTGGGTTCATATCGGTAGGTGGTGGGTTTTGAACCGGCAACTACATGATGCGCAGTACGAAGCCCTAGCCATTAGGCTAGCGACGTTAAAATTAATCTCTATTACTAAAAAAAAGTAATTGAGTAGGTATTTCAGCGTATTGGAAATGTAGAAACGCTATATGATTCAACTATAATATGTTTTTGCAGGAGTATTGCAAGAATAAATACATGTTTTTGTTCAATAAGTGCAACACGTGCCTACCTATATTCTAAGACATTATTTACATTTATTTTACTTTAGACATTGACCGCGTTGAAAATAGTTTCTAAGAAAAATACTTAATTAGGAACATCAGAAGGGATGTCACGGCAGGCCGAAATTATGAATATTTACAAAGTCGGGACAGCACTCACAATTACGAAGGTATCAAAACAGTGACGTTTTGAGCGACGCTCGTTATTCTGAGCCGACAATTATGACGATTGCCAATCCTCAGTTTTACATTTAGAGTCCGGGCGTAACTATTACCCATTACCAACTTATTATATGCACTACAAACTGCCCTATGTGGGTTTAATAAGGTTGATTTTGATTTGAGTGAGTGTTGTATTAGTTAGCGTTACTATTTGTTTTTGCAGGGCCGGCCACGAACAAAGGTCGGTGCTAATGAACAGCCGGCCGCGACGCGACGCGACCGACGCGAGCGCTGTTTACGACGCCCTCAATAGCCGGCCCCATTCACTGTTGTCTACAACCTAAGTGTTACTATAAAGAGGCTGCATCCCCTTCCATTTATCAAAGCCGCTGTCGAAGGGTTCAAGAAAATTAGCTGGGTTTAGCGTTTTTGGTAGAATGTTGTGAAAATAAATGATTAACACGGAAGGCTGTTCCTAAATGAGTATTTGCAAAAGCTCTTATCAATAATAGGATCATTATTTAGTTATTTTAGTGTTGTTTAGTTTTACAAACGTGAAGTAGATTTAATTAAACCGAATGTTTAAAAACTAAAACCAGACTACGAGAGAAAATAAATATCAGGGTCAATCAGTAGCAGTCATAGCATAATGTTATCACTTGGAATGTCAACTAACAAGGCGAATTTGAATTCAAGGCATGCACTTAAGTAGCTTATGTGCACATTAATAATAATGAATTATTACGCACTTGAACGGTGAAGGAAAACACCACCGCGAGTAATAGAAAACCTGACGACCGAAAGATTTAGTTTGGGCCGGGGCCGTGTTAGGTCTTTTTAGGAAACCACGCGCCGTCATAATTTTTAATTTCATATACAAAACAGTACAACTAGTCTATACCGTCTCTGTACGATTGTTGATTCATATAATACCCACTTCTCAGACATTGTGTTGATCCAATTTGATCCATATCTCCTATTCACCGTCAATATTGCCGTGCTACTCGTTAGCACTGCGCGCAAAAGGCAGAGCGATGCACAAAGCGGTGTTGTACGTCACAAATGTCTTTGAGACTCCAATATACACAACGATCGAACACTACAGTATTTTGAATGTACAGAATATTCAGCATGTGCTACCTGGGCTGTGTAACATGAGGAAATAGTTGATCTTGAAAATATACTTACTCGTAATTGATTATCTTTTACCTTCTGCAAGTTTTTGCATGAGGCGTCGCCAAGTTCTCTTATTTCATAATGAACATACGTACGCACGAAATAACGTAGTTGAATAAGGAAAAATACCGGATTGTCAATAAACGATTGACGCGGGTCCTTTGAAACATCGATACTTAATAAATTACAAAGGCTTCATTTTACAAAGCCTCTACTGAGCCTGCAGATTAATCGAAACTGGGTCGCTTGAAGGCTTTTTACATTCCGGATACAACAAAACAAGGTTGGAACTGATATAGCTGATTTATTTTTATTTTTCCATGCGTGACCCACTCGAGTAAAATATGAGTGACACGTATACACGGCAACAGGGAATCCCTTATCTACAAAAAATCCAATTTAGATTTGCAGCGCACGCTTCTAGAGCTGGTAGCGTCACGCATCGCTTTTGAATCAGCGGCGGCGGCGGCGGTGAACGAGGCCGATCTGGGCGGCCGACGGGTTAATTGAAGATGTAACGGGCCCGCGCTATGAATAATTCACGGCAGCACCGATCGCTGGCGGATCGCCAGCGCGTTTAAGGGTTGAGAGCGATCCTAGTGTAGCGGAATGTTAACGTAATGTGGGGCAAGGTAGGCTTTAATGCACGTACATTTGTGACCTTAATACTCTTGTTCTTCATAGTTCTATGAACTGGACGGAAAATAAAGAAGGTTTAATTTATGCTTATGTTACTTTTTATGAAAAATATATTTACTTATGCTTGTGATATTGAAATTACAAAAATTTCCATCACACCTGCATTCCCAGAAGGGTTGGACAGAGTTGTAAGAGGGGGCGAGCATATTGCTAAGAATTTGTGTATAGTTCAATGGTCCTACAGGCTATGACTAATGTTCCAAATAATTATAGCATATTTTAATATCAGGTATAGAAATTATTTAGCATTTTCTAGAAACGTAGCCTTATTCCAAGAAAACATTACTCTTTCAGTTCCGTCGCTACGTAAAAAGATCTATAAAATTCACATTTCATTTTTCAGTGCGTTGCCGGCATCATGCGTGGAAAACAACCAGATTATGCTGGCATGAGTGATGATCAAGTTAGAAAAATAGCTGTTCGTGAATTTATGTGTCGCGTTTCTGTTTTATTTCTAGATAAAAAGTTTTAATTAGGTCTAGATTGTTTGATTACACGAAAAAAAATTTAATATCAATATAATATAACTACCTATCTATCTACAGCATCGCTTTCATGACATATAAGTGTTTTCAATTTCGAATACAAATAACTAGATAGCAATACAAAATAACAAAATATACATAGTACCAATTTACTTACAGTACCTACAGATTTTTCTCTCTATGAAAGCGGACTTAGGCAGAAACTGAGTTTGACGAGCCCCATATTACCACACCGTTCACCGATGGTGGCTCAAGACTGTATTACCCAAAGGGTTAGGCAGAGGTGTACTAATGTATATCCATATTTCGCCGGTATGTTTAAGTCCCATGTTATAGCGGGCGAGCCCATTGCCATTAACCGGGCTTAATTTCAAACTCCGAACTGCTACTGAGAATTTCATAGAAAGACCCACTAACACTTCGCTCGATCTGGGGATCAAACCAAGCACCTCTAGCGTAGCAGTCGCGCTTAGGACCACTAGTCTATTGAGTAGTTTAGTATGTAAGAACATTAATAACAGTAACAGAAACATTACATTATATTCCTAACTATCGATTTCAGTTATCAGTAAGTACAAAGCTATCGTAATTATTCACTAAGTATGATGCAGAAAATAGCTCCAATCGATATGAGGTGTTGACCTATTGACTTTAATATCAAGTTCAAGGTCTTCTAGCTACACAGTAAGCTTCACTGATTCACGTCCCGATAATTTATATAAAATCGCTGCTCCCATGAATTAAGAGCTTCGCCTTAATGTTGAGACGATGTTATTTAAGGAAATATCTGTAACCCCCTCTTACAAACGTTACCCTCTTGGCTCCCAACGCCCAGCGGGATTAGAGAGGGTGAGTAAGCATAAGTATTTATAGGTAGGCTTATGAAATCCATACAACAAACGAGATACAAACATGATGTATATGTCACATATATGTATAATATCCTCGTGTCTCTAACGCATACATGATAGATTACGAAGAAATATAAATAGATTGTTAGGAGCAGCTTATCGAGTCGTTTTTTAGGTAAAGTATTCATACAACATTTATTAATATTTGTTTAGTTTTTGAGCTTACAGGAAAAAGAAAGAGATGAAAAGCTTGTTTGTAATCGATAAACTCTGATGGGTTTTTCATGCGATCTCATGCGGAAGAAACTGCAGCTACTTCACTCCCAGATATAAAAAAAAACGGCCATGATAAAATAATAGACTGCTACTCTAGAGGTCGTGGGTTCGATTCTCGGGTCGAGCAAAGTGTTACTCAGTTTTTAAATGAAATTCTTAGCAGCAGCTCGGATTTGTGCTCGGTTAATGGCAATAGGCTCGCTCTCTAAAAAAAGGACTTAAACATACCGGCGAAGTGTGAGTAGAGCACTTCTGCCTAACCCTCGGAGAAAACAAGCGTGATGATATGTTATGTTAATAAATACTCTTTGTATAAAGACCATGGTGTTCATAGTCTATTGTAGCCGATTGGTTTAATATGACTTGTCTTGCTTCCGTCTATTTGGAAACTTTCGGTGCTTGTTTTAAGAGTGAATTGAAAAAAACTGATGTACCGTACCCTGTACCATGAGTTCTGCTTGCGGTTGATTCTTTTTCTCAGAAATAATGTCAATAGAGCAGAAAGTTCACTAGTCGGATATTGTGCAATAATTTCCTTTCCCGCAAAAAAAAACTTAAATTATTCTCTTCCCGTCGGGGTCCCTGCATCATACACGTAAATGAGTGCGGGTCAATCAGTGACCCCGCGCTGACCCACTCGCCGCCGCGTGCCGTGACGCTCGAATACGCATTAATATTAATTGGTGCCAAACCGACCACCGGCTAGTCGCACTACTGTTAACATACCGGACGTGGGGGGAGGGGGGGGGGGGCTACACGACGGCCAGTGCGTGTGTTCATGTTGTATGAATGAAAAATTATAGAGGTTTTCACGTATTGGACTTGTAACTCCTCTCGTGTTACTAACGTTGAGTGCACGACAGCAGCGCATAGAGAAACCAGAAGATTTTATTTCTGCGCTTGAGTTGAATCGACTCGTTGATAGTATGGCACCGCTCCCCCGTCAGTCTGTGTGATGGTAGCTCTGTCTCAAACTACTCCATAGACTTCTTCCCGCTACCTTACTTCTTGGATGAGTTGATTAGATGCTATTGAAACATGGTGGATACTTTAGTGACACTACTCATTACTCAATGAGTATTGAGTAATGAGTAGTGTCTAAACTACTCATCGCGCTTTGTCATTTTTGTGTAGGATGGACTCAATCAGGCAAAGATCACACAAAAGACTTTTATTTTACATTGTTATTTTTTTTCTTTATTATGATCGCCAAATATCACGCCCTCGATTAACGTTATTGTCTCACCAGTCAACTTGTATACTTAGTCCACCAAACCATCAAGAAGTCCATTTAACACGTACTACGTTGTAAAAAAATTAACGTAAGTAGAACACCAAGAATCTGCCAGGTCTACCGCGGTGCTACACCATTAACGCCAACAATGGTGGCTACACAAAGCGCGCAAATTGCTACTAAATTAAACGCACTCGTTTATGTTGTGATTTGGCACAGACTCGCACTAACCGGCGATTCTTCACATTGCCCGCAATATGAACATCGCGCCGCGCGGTAACAGCAAGGCATTACTGTATTGATTTCGAATTAAAATGGCTATTGTGTGAAGTGTGTTGGTTTTCGTGATAAAAGGCTACGAAAAAATTCATTTGTTTCGACATACGTGAATTTTCATAATGTTATTTTTGAATTAGGTACCTTATTTCACAATACAGCTTTGGTGCCGAGCGAACGAATTCATTCTATATGGACCAAAAAGCATGCTTATGCTGCGATATAAGAATTTTAGCAGGCTGAACGGATCAATAACATGATTTAGGACCTGTGAAAGAGACCACCCTCCCAAGTGCCAAATAAGTAGTTTAATCAATAAGAGTATCTAAGTTTATTCTCTTTTTGGTGTTATCATTTAAGTCATTTGGGTCATACATTTTTTTTTATTTTTTTTTTGTTCTTGAAAAGCTTACTAGCAATGTGGTCTACACATTACTAGTATTCTTGTTAACCCCTCGTGCTAAGCTAAATGCTTGTGTTACGAGTGGGTTCACGTCGGTAGTGTAATGGGTGGGGTTCGAACCGGCAACCACATGATCGCAAGTCCAACGCCCTAGCAATTAGGCTACCGCCGCTTTTCACATTGTCTGTAACGCAATTTCTTCTCATAATTTATTTAAAGGACTATGGCTAACAAACGTAAAAGAAAAAACTTAAAGTTGGGCTTACTCAATGTGAGATCGCTAAATACTGGTCAGGATGAATTACAAGTTACAATACAAAGACTTCAGCCGGATATTTTGGCCTTAAACGGGACCTGGCCTGGCTGACCCGGTCCGAGGCAGAGAAATTTGCCCCTACCATCTCTGGTTACGTTTTTAGGCACAGGCCTCGGCCAAATAATAGAATAGGCGGAGGAGTTGGTTTTTATGTGAGGTGAGGTATTCGGGTACATGTTCGTCCGCACCCAGATTCACCGCTGGAACAATTGTGGCTAGAGGTGAATCTGTCTAACTTTAAAGTAGCTGTGGGTACTGCCTATAGATCCGAATCCACGGTTTCGGTGGAAAAGGCATTGGATGCGTTATCTGAATCTATCCAATGTTTTTCTTACTGTAGGCACATAGTCTTATTAACAGATTTTAATGTAAATATGCTGGAACCACAAAATAAATACACGAGTGATTTAAACACATTCCTAACTCAGTACGACCTCGAGCAAGTGGTTAAGGGACCAACTAGAATCACAACAAAATCGAAATCACTTCTTGATTTAGTTATAACAAACGCCCCAACTCGATATTGTGATGTAAGTGTGCATCACAACTCAAACATAAGCGACCACGCTATGGTTATTGCAGCCTTTGACATAAAAAAACCTAAGCCAAAGCCTTGCTTCAAAACAATAAGATTATTTAAAAACATAGACCTTGACGCTTTTTATTCTGATCTACATAACATTCCCTGGGAAAACATTTTAAATGAGACTGATATTAATAAAATGGTGTCCATCTTTGATACCTATATTACTGACCTGTTTGACATTCATGCACCTTTCAAGCGAATAAAATTGTCTCAAACTCCAAACCCATGGATACTGACGTCATAAAAATTATGAAGATGCACCGTGATGAGGCACTCGCTAGAGCTTATAGCACCGGTTCAGATTCTCATATAGGTTATTATAAGCAATTAAAAAACCTTGTCACATCTAGTTTAAGACATGAAAAAAAAGCGTACTTTACGTTTTACGTTAACAGAAATGTAAACAAGCCGCGTGACATGTGGAAACATTTAAAACGCACTTCGATTTTCAATGACCCATGTGAACCATCTGTTCCTGAACATCTGAATAATGCCGACAGCATCAATAATTTTTTCTTAGATGTACCAGGAAATTCAGAGCCTGATTTGGATACTCTGAATTATTTTAAAAATAATACATTTTGTAATTCTAAATTCGAACTTTGTACAACAACGGCAACAGAAATTTTGGAAATATTAAATATCATAAAAACAAAGGCTTATGGGCATGACCGTACAAACATTGAAAATGCTTCAGCTAACCCTCCCCAAAACTCTACATGCGATCACCTATATTATTAAAAAATCCATTGAAACGAAAGTATTCCCCGACTCATGGAAAATAGCTTTAGTTAAACCTATTCCAAAGACTAGAGAGATTAATCAAATGAAAGACTTGCGACCAATAAGTATCCTTCCAGTACTATCAAAGGTTATTGAGAGAGTTGTAGAGAAGCAACTAAAGTTATACTTAGAAGCCGAATCCATACTGCCTTCCAACGACTTTAGCTCAAATTACGGATGACATACTCTCTGAGTCTGATAGTGGTAAATGCTCTATTCTCGTTCATTTGGACTTTTCAAGAGCGTTTGACTGTATGAACAAAGAACTACTACTCGCTAAGCTCATCCACTATGGAATCTCTACAGATAGTAGCAGTTGGTTTAGATCATACCTTACAAATAGGTATCAGCAAGTAGTAACAAATGATGACTTGAGAAATGTGATTAGGTCTAGGATGATGCCCGTTAGAAGAGGAGTCCCACAAGGCTCTATTCTGAGTCCCTTATTATTTGTAATATTTACTGCTGATCTACCAAATATTCTACAACATTGTAAGGTCCATCTGTATGCCGACGACACACAAATATACAAGTCTTTTAAGCCCCTTGACACAAGACATGCCATAGTCGACATATCTAGGGATATGGAACGTATCCTGGATTGGTCTGGAAAAAACACTTTGGTACTTAATGCATCAAAAACAAAATGTATGATACTGGGCTCCAAATGTCAAATAAGTACTGCTAACAATTCATACGAGCCAATTATCGTGAACCGGGAGGCACTGGAACGGGTGACAGTTGCAAATAACCTGGGATTACTCGTAGACGAAGAGCTTCGTTTTGCAGATCACATTAATAGCCGGATGAGGAATGCTTTTTATAGGTTGGAGGTTCTGTATGGAATCCGCGAGTACCTTTCCGAAGATATTAGAAAGCTTCTCTCAGATCTTTTAGTGCTTTCTCCCTTTAATTACTGCGATGTTGTTTATGGGCCAAGAATTCTCCAAAAGACCAAAACATGCATACAGAGGGTCCAAAACGCGTGCATTCGCTTCTGCTATAAAGTCCCTAGGAGGTCACATATCTCTCCTATTATAAATGAAAAAGGCCTACTAAACATGGAATCGCGACGCTGTCTGCATTTATTATCTTTTGCACACAGGATTATAAAAGATAAACGTCCATCGTACCTATATGAGAAATTGTTCTGGTGTGCGGATGCACACAAGCTAAACACAAGATCAAGAGCTATTCAAAAGCTCTCAATACCTAAACACAAGACACAGGGATTTAAAGGCAGCTTCAAATATGCAGCATCAAAAATCTGGAACAATATACCGCCTCCCTTCCGAAATATTAAAAACATACACAATTTTAAAAATAAATGTAAAAAATTCGTACTTGACATCCAGAAAAATAACAAAAAAAAATTATAAATTAAACAAGCTGTCTGCTTCAAAGCAATCATTTGTTTTTCCCACAAATGTACTACGTAGTCCAACCCCACACTATTTTTATTTTCCTTATAATATATATATTTTTTTTTTTTTTTTGGTAGTAAATAGCAATGTATGGTCTTAATTATAATTGCTTGTCATTTGTATTGAGGTATTTCTATTATTGTGTTTTTCCTCTCTTCTCTTCTTCTATTGTAAACGGGAGTCAAGGGTGTAAGCTGAAAACCAGCGCTTGGCAAACCTCCTGAGGGGCGCTAAAGCATAATGCTGACGCTTACACCTTTTGCTTTCGGTATTATAGTATGGTTGTATATGTCCTACTACTTACTGTAATACGGAAAACAATAAACGATTATTCTATTCTATTCTATTCTAATTATTATTATTATCAACTATCTACAAATCATAGTTCAGATAACGCTTTGGCGGACAACTTTTAAAAATAACTGGATCATTTCGAAATTCATGATCCAATTTGGGAAAACATGAAAATATTTCATAGATTTTTAATAACGATATCACCACAAACTGCCAGTACGTACAATTGTGTTATGGCGGATGGAATTCCAAATGGCTACGATAGCTTTTAATTGAGTTTTAAAACGTGAAACTAAAAATGTTATCAAATTACTGTAGAATATTAATTTAGACGGATTTAACGACTAAATATAACTATAACTATTTGTTTTGGTAATGAATGCTTTGTGCATTTGTAGTCAGCCTGAATCTTGAGCTGTCTTCATCTTTAATCATTAACCATCCTTCGTTTACCAAATTGTCATCCTGCGTCACCATTACACTGATTTAATATTGCCCCCTAACTGCCCTCTCAAGGTTATGCCTCCAACACAGAGGAGTATCAGTGTCAGCACCATGCAGTTAAGTATGTTTTCTTATCTAACTCTATTGATCTCTGCTAAACGCTATCTGAGTATAGTTAAGAAATTAAAATTATTTTTAATTAATTTTGTGTTAAATTTTTACATAAATGAAAGCATAAGTTTACAATTAGAGTCTCTGAATATAACCTTTAGACACGGGATTATGTACTTCACATAGGAAACAGTCCATATAAGCCTTTACCACAACAAGTAGTAGGCTATCGCGCACTACAAAATGTAAATTAGTGTGTGCGGGAGTGTTTGTACCTAAACACAGCAGCTTCAAGGATGCAATAAGGCAGTGACGTCACCGTCTAAGTGCGGTATTACGGCGACGACGCGTCGTTAATATGCAGCTCTCTACTCTCAGGCTAGGAGAGAGGGAGAGGGAACCTCGAGGACGTGAACAGGTGGTCTTGTGGGCAATAGTGCTAACGTTATGTCGCCGGATACTAATGTGTCAGCAAGTGTTTAGTGCGGGAACTAGGTGTTGCGTACTTGATAGGCAGACAACTGTTCATATAGAGTTAGTAGCTTTTAGTGAAGTATTCAGATGTTCAGTTATGTTTACTAACTATTCTACTGTGAGTGAACATTGAAATGATGAAATGAAATGAAATGAAATGATGAAATGATATTTATTTCTGTAAATAGATCTTTTCAGGACACTTTTACAAGTCGATTTTTTACATTTTTTTTAACTAGATGGCGTCGACGTTTCCTATCTGACGACCTCTGAGAAGAAACGTCGAAACAAACTCAGAGAATCATGGTCTCTTTTAAAGTCCAGACAATAGTTGTTGTTAGATATGCGAATTTAACAATGTAGGGAAAAATCTGAACAGGCCTTTTGAAGAAAGAGCCATAGCAGCTTTGAGTTGACCTGTCCTAACTGACGGCACGCATACATCAGTCATCGTGTAGCTCAACCATTTTATAGGGAGCTCAACGACCCGTCGCACAACGATACCAGATCAGCAGGACATTTGTGTAGGTCATGTGAAATACTCAAAACTGTCAGAGAAGTTTATTATACATCTGATACGTGTTAAAGCAAACCTACATAGTACTCACATTTACATTTTAATATCGTACAATTAACATTTGAAAACAAAATAATATTTTGCATGATTACTAGGACCTACAAGGCCACCCAGTCAACTTGTGTATTAAAAAAGGGAAAAAAATAAAATTAAATAAATATACATATTTAAGACACGATAGCCAGCAAGTCGACCAGTCATTGCTTTGATAATCACATTAGTCAAGCAAATTGGTTTAAGGAGGAAACTGCTAATCTCTACTTAATTATCGTGTTTATTGCATGATATATTCAAAAACTAGTATTGGAAGTTAGGAAGTATTTACCCGGGTCATGACAAAATCAAGGAGCAACGTTACATCCCTGATTCCCACTTCGTCCGTCAGAACCTCATAAAAGTGATTTTTATGAGTAGTACCTACATATTGTATCTAAATTGCCGTCGTATAGCTAGTGTGTCACATATAATCACTGAGCACCTAATGAACAAGTAATTGCTTTCTAAATTGGGCTATAAACGGTGATGCGGCACAAACAAGACAATATACAAAAGTTCCACTGCGTACTATTTCACGGACTATATCGAATGTAAATAAACGATGGATGAGGTTAAACCGGAATCGGAATTTTAGACTAAGATTAAACATGGAGAAGTTGAAAAAGGGTATTTAGCTAGATATAAGAATACAGATTTATGGATGACGCAAAATAATTTTCTGATTTTCATGGATATCTAAATAGGGAAATGAAAATGATTCAATCCAGCTGGAAGACCCTACGTCAGCCATCGCGATGGTCATGAGATAAGTTCCAATTACTATCCCCACATGGATACGGTACGGACCACCGTATCGTATCCCTAGCTTGTGGTTATACCAATTGATTTCCCGGTTTTTTTCCTCGCAATCGACGGGTTAAATGTCCATTTTCAGAGGGATATAGTGTATGGTAGTAGAGTTTCTGCGCTAGTCGCTTTAGTGCGGCCGGTCTGGTGAACGGCGGTCATTACGCGTAATAACCACAGAGTTGCGGAACTTATGATACCGCTCGCGCGCTCGTTCAACCCGATGAAAGTTCCTCTACGTACAAACATACAAAATGTTATTGCCCACCGATAAACGTTGTAATAATTATAGGTTTATATTTGTTAAGTGCTCAGTGGCGATACATCAAGAACCTTTGTGGTTAGTGTAGTAATGCCTGCTGGCATGTCTACATGCCAGCATGCATGTGTCGGCACGACCAAGGAATTACTACTCTCCCACAGAATATCGCCGTCAAGTAGCAGTATGTAAGTATGCTGTTGCGTTTCATACGGTGAGTGTGGAGCGCCGAAGCCCCAATTCCTCCCTCAGACCCCATCCTTCTCCTGCCCTTTTTGCTTCACTTGTTAAATATAATTTCTTCTAGGTCTTTCCTTTCCTCGTTTTCCTTCAGTTGTCTCGTCGTATTAAGTGGCCAATCATCTTTCCTCGCATGTTTCCTATGTTTGTACATAATATTGATTCATCCAACCGATTTAAATAGACGTAGGTATATGTGTCATAGAACAACAAAACAACATCCGCAGATGACGTCACGTAATCCAAAATAGCGAGCCATCCTCACTAGTTGGGCAGTCCATTAGTCAGCGCAGCAGTTAAAATCTGGGACGAGCGCATGACGAATGGTAGCCTGCGACTAATTAATGTGCTAATAATCTTTGAGACCAGCTCGGAAGTGCGCTGTCATCCATCTACATTATGTTCTAGTTTTGTGTGACAGACTTAAATATGGTGGGGATTTCACTCACATTTGATAAGTGAATAACTCGCGGGATTCTCTGTTGGGAGTAACTGACTTAATCACATGATATTCTGGATCTTAAAGTAAGTATACACGCAAATATGGGTAAACAAATGGAATATATAAAAAACATATTTACAGGAGCTTCTTATTCGTAAAGACTAAAAAATATATGTATATGGTAATTTAAGGTACCTACTAGTTATACACGTGGTGACCATTGTGATGATAAACTAAATAAGTACCTAGTAAGTTTTAACTGAAAGTGCGATGGCCCACTAATACTGGATACTTATATTAGCGGATTTCCAGGTAAGCTTACTATTAGTTTGAACATTATTGTATACGTGTTCAAACTATATTTGTTAACAATATTTCTGTAGAACCCGCTTAGGGTAATGTAATGTAATATAATGTGAAATATGGTGAATAAATAACGGAACTCTAGAATAATCATAGTTTTAGGTACTTAACCGACCCGATGCATGGCATATTATAATTATAATCTTATTTCATATAATTTCACCGAATCACAGCAGTGATGCCAGGAAATATAATGTACATATGAACACCATCATCACTTGTATTCTGTAAAATGTTTAGCACAAGTGTGTTGTATATCCACATTACACAGTACCGTTTAATATTTTCTAGGAGGCTAGCTTACCATGGGCATTTAATTCAAACTGCGAGTTGCTGCAGAGAACTTTTTACACAAAATTCCAATAGTACCTTGTAATTGAACCCAGATTGACACATCGGGATTGAAAATATTAGAATAATCGGTCAGTGAGGCAGTCAGTTCAATATATAGAACTTAAATATTATTTATATCAAGTAAAGAAGTCAAAGACAGATACGACACATCAGAACATACTACAATACCAACACAATTATCAGATTTTCGTAACTTTGAGTATTATTGGTGGTTACCGTCACTGGTGCTTTTAGCGTTACCAACATAATAAATACAAATGATTGTGTATTCTAAGACAATTTATGAGCCACTTAAACAGTTAAGATCTGGTGCAAAGTGTATGACGAATTGTGCCGCCCCCATCCGCCAGTAATTAATGCCGCTGCGGTCCAAAATCTGAAACATTGGCTCATTTATCAGCGTTAAGACTTCATAATTGCCAATGAACTCGAACAGATTGGCCTTGAAGCGTTATTAGTGGAGGACGGAAACTGTTACGAGTTTACAGAACTGTTAAGTAATGGTGGAAATGGTTTTAGAGATACGGAATAATTTATTTTAGTATTTAAACAAATTTCCTGTTTTCTTTCCTATGCAAGTTAGTAACACAAAATGCCTGGATTGTCACACTAGAAAAATTATCTCCTGTCATATTTCATTGATCTGAAAAATAATCCCCTATTATTTCACAGATTGTATTTATGTAAAAATTTGGGTGGTAAATTTCGGTCATGTCATCTTTCTTTGGGCTAGCTAATTTTGTGTGAGCTGGCGGTGAATGTTGTCTGGCAAAATCTCTGAAAATTGGTGGCTTTTGAGGAGGTTATATAGACCTCATAGATATCATAGACCTAACATTATTTCATGCAAGCAACCCCAGACAATCTAGTACTAGTATTTGTAAATAAGCCGCGTCAAAGAAAAAAGTTCACAAGCAGTAATCTCAGCTTAACTCGTTAATCAAAGGTTATGATAGGGCGCAATTAAACAGTCGGCCCAGTCATCAGCCTTTGATTAATCGGCGCTAAATAGCCCTGGATCAGGCCAGCTGTTGCACCGATGCAACTTATTAACAAACTTCCTTCATTCATCAAAAACAGTTGAAGTTCCGGAACTTTAGTTTTAAGTCATTAACGAGCGCGGGTAAAAGATTTCCTTTACTAAATTAATATTGATACAAGCAAAATTAAACATGAAAAACTAATAAATATATCGATATAGTAAATTTGTAACAGGATGCCTACATTATACATTATAGCCTTTACTAGAGCGACAGAAACTAATACATTTTTTATAGAATTTTGTATGTCTGTATGTTTGTACACGCATCGCGCAAAAAGTACTGCATGGTATTGGATCCTGTTTTTGCAGTTGTATTGTTTAACTAACAACTATCGTGAATATTTCATCTTGATACCCCGCTTAGAAGCGAGTAAAACTTCGGGCAACAACTAGTTGATATAATAAATTCAGAATGAGAGAAAACATTTCATTTAGGTACAGCTTTTATTGATAGGATGGGACTCTCGGTTTATCTGTTAATTATTTTCAAGAGTAGCTCCAAATAATCTCCTTGAAATCGTGTCGGAATAAGCATCTGTAGATTAGAACCAGCGCAAGAAACTCCTCACCCATAGCAACTTTGTTCAAGCACATTAGCTATTTGGTTCAAACCATTAGCCTCTTTGTCTCAGTCTTACCCTTTAACTTCGCTCCAATTCGTACGAATTTAGTTTACGTAAGATTCAAGTGCCTGACTCCAATCCATCTTATTCATGAATTATGTGCACTTTGTTCTTAAGGATAAAGAATAACATTTAAAAGAAACTAGGTTACATTATTAAAATATTGAAGACAATTAATTACAACTATCAGCTTAAACTTAGACAACGGCACTTGCTATGTCTTGGCTGAATTAAGGAAGGGACTCTGCCACAGCAGAGAGGAGAGGATACTGCTGCTACCTCATGACGTAATTTTTGTTTTTATTACTCACTTTGTAGTGGAACTGGGCTATTTATTGTTAGAACCATATTGTGATCAATTGTGTCTCGTACTCCGTATAAACGGCATGGTACATTCGAACATGACATTAACAGCGCTTTGTTGTCTCATCAGTGTCACGGTGAGGACGTCTCGGGTGCGCACAAAAGGAACGAATGTCACACGTTTTGTTTCTGCTCCAGCGGAGGTTCAGGTACCTGCCCTTGACAAGTAAACAACTTTTAGAGCAGTTCACAAGAATATGGAGGGTTACAATTAAGGAATAATTTTGAAATGAAAGAAAGAAATTGTGGGTTTAGCTACTAATTTTATTGTACCTGTCAGCCACAGTTTTAAAATCAAGCAATTAACACTTTTGTTGCAGGAATCTGCCTGTATCATAGGTTACCTATCCACTATATGCTTTAATCATGCAAAGATCACGCCGTGACTTCCTACGTTCCTTTCAGGGCTTTTCAACAATTAAAAATTGTGTAAAGTTTCCAAACCCTCACAAGAACACCATCACTGTTTCTAAGTCCTTAGTTTTCAGCCATTAAGAGGAGTGTCCCTCACGAACGCAACAATGTTGCACAGTTGTCGCTGTCTCTATCCCTCGCGATGCGAACGCGTGCCCGAGAGGAGAAACAACAATACATTTGCAACATTTTCACGCGTATTTCTTATGTTCCGAATTTTGGAGATTACTCCTATAATATTGTTAATACGTAAATAAAAATCTTGTAAAAATATATTCACTATATTATCTGGGTTTCTTTCGAATCAGAATGTTTCTGTATTGATACACTGTCGAGAAATACTAGCATAAAGTTGGGCCGTTTTTCAACGAAAATTGCCAATCTTTGAGCTCGTGTAACTTTTTAACCGTATATTGAAATGAATTTGTATACTACAGGAACACGTATTTTAATGATAAGATTGTTACTGCAAAATTCCAAAGACTTTCATTTGTTAATATTCAAGATAAGACCAAACTACGTTTGTATGGAGCGCGGAGCGGATACTATCCTCTTAAGTGTTTGGGTTGGAGTGTGGTTGACATGAGGTCGTAAAGTGGTTGGTGTAAGCTTATTTTAGCTTAATGTGTGAAGTAAATACAGGTTTGTGGCAGCACTTGGACGACGGAGTGCAGTCGCGATGGAGGCGAGCTACGCTATACCTGTCTTAAACAACATGACATTCTCTTTAAGCCAACAAACTTT
The DNA here is from genome assembly GCA_958496365.1 of Subacronicta megacephala. Lineage (NCBI taxonomy): Eukaryota > Metazoa > Arthropoda > Insecta > Lepidoptera > Noctuidae > Subacronicta > Subacronicta megacephala. Next base: position 120,441 of record OY292519.1, read on the forward strand.
TAGGTTTGATTATAATTCGAATGAGTTGACACACAATCCACACTATACTCGTCTTAAAAAGTTGCGATACCCAAAATTTTAACATAGAGGTATTTATTATAATCATCAAATAATGCAAAAACACTAAAAAAATATTTTAAAAAAACCTAAAAGGAATACTACGAGTATTCCTCGGCATGGCTGTCGTCTGGAAATAGAATAAGAACATAGAAGTTGCTGTAAGTAGAAATTTATCTGATTTATATTAGTTCCTAATTATAGCTCCATATATGACATAAATAAAAGTTAACACTATAATATTTGCCTATAAAACAACATAAAATGTATATTGCTTATCTGATATATTATTGTGCTACGCAGAGCTATTTACTTTTGGTCTTATGTGTTTCGAACGAAGCTGTTTATAAAGTTTAAAATGATTTGTAATATAAGCAAAAACTATTTCATCACATTCAGAGTACATGTTTTGTCTTTCAATCAGATTTACCTACTTTCTGTATCGAATAATAATGTGTTGCACTAGAAATCCCATGCGTACGCCTCACAAAGCTAGTCGTTATATAATCAGCGCCGCACCTGTCCGTGGATCCCTCTGGGAGCTGGACAAAGTAGAGTGTATGATTGTATACACATTTACAAATGTACCATGCAATATGCTAGCTAGATAGATGAATTGTGACAATTTATTTGAAGATAGTATCGCGTACGACTATGATTATGACTTTATTATATGTCACATTCAAACAACACACGTAACATGAAGTGAAAGTAATGTGCCAGGATCGTAGCAAGTGGAAATCTATAGTAACTGCCCTGCCCCACGGGAGACAGGCGACACAATATGTATGTACGTAATCAGTAAGAAGTGTTCTGGTTTAAATCCACGAATGGCGCATAATATTATTAATCTACAATAAATTATGTCGAAAAAATAACCCAGTATATATAATTTTATTGGTGGCAAAATATTGGTTCAAACGTTTATTAATAGTTGACAATTTAGCACCCAAACAAAAACAAACATCACCGAATGGTATCCAAAGATTTGCGACGTAAAGGATTCTATTTGTCGGCTCGCGTGGCTGTGCAAACGTCGAGTGCGTTCAATTACGTCGCTTTCAAGCCCTCTCGGTTAACATTGATCGCTGAATTCAAACCGTATCAAGTAAAGCCAATACCGAACCAGCAGTGTTCAGCAGTTTATGTCCTGTTTCTATTGTCTCGACCCACGGGGTAGGCTCGTTTGACAGACTTTATGCACCTCGAAACTGTGCAATCAATACAACCTGTAGTATCCACAGTTCTAATTTGCTTTATAAACTCGTCACATGACATTAGAGACCTTTGTGTGCTGCATGCGAAGATGACTTATGGCATTAAATAGAATTTAATTGATAAATTAATCTGGTAATTAGGTATAATAGATATCAAAATATCTTATATATATCTTATTTGAAACTGATTTTCATTAATAAATATTGGTATAATAATAGTGCTGAAAATGTACATAAGAAGCACTCCTTTAAGCACACTAACGTCTAAGTATTATATGGTAGGCATGTCATTAAATATCGAGGAGTATGTAATAATATGTTTCTGTAAATAACTATCTTCCATTAGTATCATGGTTCAACAAATCTACAAACTATTCAGTGTGTAGATTACTGAGAAGTACCTATAAGTGCCTTAGCAACGATTGTTTCTGTAGAAATCAGCAATTCGTGTTTGTTCAAATGCTAATAATTCTGTACACAATATTAACGTATTTCTAAGTAGCTACCACCGAGGATTGAGAGACTCATACATTATTCATGCAATTCTCTGTAAGTCTTGGTGTGTAGTAAATGTAGCTAATGTTAATATTAATAATAATGAGTAGTGAGTAATACAACTTCAAAGCATACATTTAAGTTATTTCTAATGTTGATTACAATCATTCTCATATTGCACTTAAATTAGATTTTGCTATATGTACATAACTGTTTTCACAAGATGCGTGCCTACGCAGTTTATCGCGAAAATACTATACATTATTGTTTAAAGTAACTTTATGCTTATTTGTATAAAAATATATAATAAGAAGTATACTCAGGTATCGGAGTTCAAATGAATTCGATCAGACCGAATCAAAAAAAGGCACTCGTAGCCAAATCGTAGCCTGTCGGCATTATCTTTTAGGTCGTAGCCCGTAGTTCGTAGACCGTAGCCCGTAGCCCGTAGTCCGTAGGCTGTAGTCCTATGCCGTAGACCGCGGCCCGGATTATAAGTATTGCCCGTAGACAGTGGTCTGTGTAGAGTGTAGTCCGCAGGCCTTTTCCCGTAGGCTGTTAGTAAGCCATTGTCCTCTGTCTCATGTTATGAATGATTGAGATATCAATATTCCGCTTCATAAGGAAAAAAACATTGCATATTTTAAAATGCAAAGCGGCACATTCGATGCTTGGTCGTGCTGGATGCACGATTGATGGATGGTTACGATTTATGAGCGAAGTCCAGACCGGAATGAAAATAATTTTATCGGTTGTTTGGTTGCCCATGTACCGCAATGTGAATTCGGCAGCAATTTAAGGAAGGAAATGGAAGACTATAAAATACTAAAAAAAACAAACTCACGTGGTGCCAGATTTTGCTGCGTTACAGTTTCTACAAATATAAATAAAATATATATTCTTATTTCGTTTACATTTATCGTTCTTGCTTTTTATTTTAATTGATGTTATTTTGCAACTTACATAAGTAGTGAATTGAAAAATCATAATCTACCTACATTCTGTGGCTCTTGCATCCTTTTAAAACTGTTGAAAAGGATACAACAGTCACTAAAGTAGAATTCGATTTTGTTTAGAGTAAATAAATCAAATATGTACCATATATGTTTTCCGTAGATAAAGTAAAATGAACTTTATAATTATTCATGTCAAAGTTTGTGAATAAATTCGAATTTTTAACGATATCAGTTTTAAAATCTTTTTATAGACTCAATTTCACGATCAGTTCATAGAAATACTTACAGTTTCAATACAACGGCTAATGATTTTCATTCAAAGTGTAGTTGCTAGTAGTTAGCAGTTTCTGTGAACTGAGTAATTAACGTTTTTCGTGGTTTCTGTATTTGAAACTGTCATTGTTATTTTTGTGGGTACCTAGTTCTATTATTTTTTTAGGATTAAATAATATTAAAAGTGTTTTAATATAATTAGACACTAAGCTTATACTGGCGTATTTCATTTCATAATAACAATGTAAACAAATGTTTGAGTATTGATAATATAATTCTATGAATTACTGCCGTACTATTTATTGAGTGTATGTACCTCCTCTAAGACTTATGTTATCTGAAGGGACACGTCACTTGAGCAATGATTACTTGTTATTGAACCCAGACATTAATATGTATTTAAATAACACGGTCAGAGTCACCCATTTATTTCTTACTGAATCTTCTGGATTACAAGCTTATAGTCTCTAATTTAGAAAAGTAGCTCTTTGGTATTGTTTTTTATTCATAAGTAATAAGAGCTGAAAAGTGCTGTAACACCAACTAATCTTACGTAATGTTCATAGCTGCCTAAAGCCCTACTATTTAAACACACTAATAGCGTGTACATTTTCTCATCAAGTGTCGCACGTGACAGCCCCGCGCCCCGGCGCGACTCCTCGACTTTATTACTCTGTCACAATGTATTAAATCTACGTCCCGAACTAATTTATGACGACACCGGCTCCTAATCTTAGCATATTATACCATTTTCGTAGTTGTTAAATTACCAGATGTGAAAATTGTGATTTTACGCAAACATTAAGTATTAAGATTAGAAGTTAATCAGCGTTAGTGTAACTGATAAGTGAACATAACTTTGGAAGCACCATTAAAAACAAATTAAAGATCCTTCGTTTTCTTAGCGTGAAAATGCAGCTAATTTTGAATAAATTGAAAAATAAATATATAATCATAATAAAATAATATTATACGGTAAAATTATTTTCCGTACATAAGGACCATTCAATTTATATCTAATCCATGTACAGTTTTCTTTTTGTTCCTGCATCGAACCATTATTCTAACGTTTAAGTGCATACTCATTGGTTTGAGCTTAACCTTATACTTAATCCGCGCCAGTATGAAGTGCATTGTTGTACTGAACCTACAGCCACTAGCTATTTGTTATCACTAAGGACTGCAATCGGAATAATACTTAATGTTCTATGGTAGGTAAATACTTTGAAAGCAAATGTTTTATTTATCCATTTCACCTGTCAGTCTATCCGCAACTTAAATGGCATTGGATTAAATGATTGTGAAAATACTAAAAGGAATTTGAAATAATCCGCGTGCAATAAATTTTTAGTTGTATTTATAAAACACCAACTCTCGATATTACGGCTTTCTATAATCGGTTGGTCTATTAATGTCCACTTCAACAGGTAACGAACTGAGTATAGTAGTAGAGAATGGTGGCCAACCGTATTGTACCTGTACTGCTGGGAGCACGGTTGACCACCTGGAATTTTAGTTACGACTGTTATTAATTCCATAATTTTCATTTATCCAACTATTCCAGTGGAATTAACAATTAAACTGCGCTGTCATTAAAATTTCTATCTACCTACTAGTACATGAGTGGTGGCGTGTTCGCCGGCACGCCGCACGCGACAATGCCTTTATTTCAAACTAAGTATTTCACCAATAAAGCTTTCCACTGGAGCACGCACTCTATAAATTTTGCCCTTTTGTTCGTTTCCAAATTATCTTCAGAGTATGAGTTAGTGAGAGATACCTCTTTGATATATTGCGAGATGATAACGATTGCCCTATTTTGTGCGACTATGTAAGTACATATAGATGCTTTATTTTAAGGCATTTAAAAGATTATTTATATACTTTTCCTCTTTTTAATATTTCAAGAATATTATCTCGTATACGCATCGACAAAATAGTGTTAGTATTTAGCTTCCCAAACCAGGTGTTTTCTTGTTATCATACGTGCTGTTTATTAAAATAGTAATTAGGTTTTGGATCATTTTGGAGATTCTCATTTTCAAACAAGCTACTAATTGGCTCGAATTTCTCAAAATTTTCATAGCCGGAAGCTGTGACCCATTGACATGATTTTCAGTTCGTTTCATGCATTTATATGTAATACACGCAAAAAAATAATTATATTCTATTCTAGATCAAACAACATAATCATCATATTTTTAATAAACTAGCCGTCATAACCCAACACGTCTTCAACTAAATCAACAGCACTTAAAATAGATTTCAATCAACTGTTCAATTTGTACTACGTTAAGTGACAGTTTAATCAACGCAACGGCTTTATACAAGGTATAATTTATTTAAACAAGATGATTTTATGGTACGTTCCGTTGAATTTGAAATTCAAATCATAAAGATTGTTTGAATATTGGGATTAGAAACGTCCTAAATTTGATGGATAGAATTTTAAAATTCTACTTTTAGTATGCTGGGGCGCTTGCAGGAAAAAGTAATCTTTAAGCAATATAGGCACCTATACCATCATACGTTACAATTTAGTAGAGTAACTTGTTATGAAATTTAAGCCCGAAGGGATTACCTTCGATTTTAGAAAATTCCCTTCATAATTATTCAATTAACGTATAACATAGCCTTCTACGTAGTGGTAGAAACATTAAGGGAAGTACTTAATTGCCACGTTAAATTAAATTGCAGTTCCAAGCACCTGTATAAAGGTTGGTAATGTTTAATCGTAAATAGGCGCGATACCTGCCGAGGGAGGTGATGTCCGAGTGGAGCCTATTATGTCACGAACTGATAAAGGAATTATCTGGCAGACAAGGAGTGTTTCCCGCCCTAAATAACAGTGATCATGTTTTTGACACAGGAACTGATTGGTTCTGCCTAATGATTAGAATTACTGTTTTGACGACGGTAAAAAGTTCAATAACTTGCTGTTCTTTTGTTGTAGATGGATAATAGGTGTTCCAAGATTAGGATGGTTGCCAGCCAGTAAGACCCCAAGAGGTTATCTATCACTTGGCCAATTAACTATTTTATAGTCTCTTACAAGATGCTTATCTGCATCGCAGTGAGGAATTGTATTCCAACTGGTCCCCACGCGAGGAGACATAATTTCAGATTTCCCTTAACTCCGACCTTGTAAACTGGTCTGTTTAGACCTCACGTTATTTTATGTGAGCTTAAGTAAAACAAAACCCAGAAGAAGAACCGCACATCGACTTCGATTAATGGGACGTAGAGAGCATTAAGTAAATAAATCGATTTAGTCTCGATCACATTGTTTACCTCCCAAATTGAATACGAAACCTTTTGCACAAGCTCATTACGACCGAAGGACCAAATTATTTGCTGCCGCAGAAAACGGCTATAAACTAAACCAATTTGTATTTCACGTCCCAATAATGTTGTTTTGTACTAAAACTACTAATCCAATCTACTTGTTTACAGAACAACAATGGTCCTAACGTTCCGGGTCCATTGCGCGTTGCTCACCACTATATTGTTGCCACGTGCTAATTGCGCAGACAATGGAAGCAATAATTGAGTGTTTGGATAATCAATATTGCTGGAGTGTGTTTTTCGTCGAGTATACTATCGTATTTTTGTTTGTGTATTGATTTAGTGAAATAGAAGTAATAATAGGCATAAAACTATGAATTGAAACCAATTTGTTGGTGAGCACATATAAATCGCAATTCATAATTAATTTTTATTACTGTTTCGGTACGGCTTTTAGGCTGTTCCAACTTTATATTACGTCAACAGGCAACTTAATTGCCGTAGGATTTGTATTGAAAGTAACTATATAGTTCATTCGTGTTGATATATTATTATTTGACATTATAAATGAAATATAATATACTATAATGCTTCTATTCCCTAAGGGGTAAGGTAGATGTGTGCCAATGTTCGCCGGTAGGGCACATATATAATATTATACCAACAAAGAGGAGTTGTAAATAACGAGTCCTTAGGTAATAATTTTACGAAAACATAATACTGTTTTCTTAAATGTTATTATGACATTTATTTGTTAAAAAGAGTGCATAAATCTTTGTTTTACAAATTTAAATAAAATAATACATCCCCAGCCGCTGTTGGTCTTTCCTTGTTGTTTGACAACGCTCGGGCACGTTCAGGTTGCGATAAAAACAATCGTGCGCTAGAGTTGCGATTATCATGTTTTTCTACACAAACACCGCAGTTTATTGTTTATTTTAGGGTTGAAACAAACTGGGTCAGTATGGGACCGTTTATTGTTATGGGACCCCAATGTTCCGAGTTTCCTGTTATGTTCCGTGTGTAACTACTTGAAATGTTTACAGTTATTTAGTTGCTAATGTACTTTTCTATTTTATGTCGGAAATAACTGTTACCTGAGGTAAGTCAAATTTATTTTACCTTACAAGTGAATTTAATTGTGTATTAAAGTCAATGTCTTAGTCGAAGTTAAGCTCTAATCCTCAGTTTCATGGGGAATCATAATAAATGCATTGCTCTGTAGTGTCGCACCACGTATACGAGCTTCTGTAGGTATTATAAGATATTTCTTAAAAAAACGCCGTGTGTTGAATAGTTGACGACCCTAGCTCCCCGGCACGTGAGGCGTGTGAAGAAATCATTGTCAACAATGGAAACTTTACATTTTTTATTATGGCAACGAAGGGTTGACACGTAGTGAAATAGACATACAATGTATGTAGCTTCGGAAATTGGGTTAAGGTTAAAAAAGCAGCAAAACGTAGAATTAACGCATCATATTCAAATAAATGATAATGTGTTATGACCCTTCGATAATTATATTCGGTCTTCAAAGTAATTAAACCTACTGAAAGATTTCTTGACCCGAATAGTATTAATCTGACTAGAATGTGAAATTACTATTGCAGTCTAGTATTGATAATACCTGTCTGTAATAATTATTTCGGAGCGAATGTCTAGATAGCACTGTCTGATAAATTCCCAAGATAGCTGCAAAACTAGATTAGTATTTATTTGAAACGAGGGAGAGAAACCTAATTTTGTAACTATTTATTGTTTGATATACCTATCAAATCTTTGAGCATGTTTGTGATGAAAAAAAGGAAAATGAATTTCATGAAAATCGGGAGAATATAGTGCCTATGGGACTGCAAATAATGGACAAGCGGAGCCGTCACAGTAGGGTCCCGTAGGACACCTCTCAAAGTCATCAATTGTTCGTTTGCATCCGTTTCGTATACAAACTAAGAGGAAACATATCCGCTCCCATAAAGGAATTCCTTTCAGTCCCAAAAACAAGTGAACTGTAAATATATAAACCATTGCTGGTATGTACAATATCTATAATAGGTAATGAACCTTTTTGGAATATAAAGGTAGCAAAATTCGTAAGTAAATGAATGGATAAGGAAAACTCTAAGCGATTAACAATTACAATCTGTGAACGCTACTATTGAGAATTTCTTAGAAAAATCTAATACGGAATAAAAGTACAAACTTTTTGAACCTAGGAAGAGCGTTTGCAATCTGCTGAACAATAAGGTACTCAGTGATTCTTTGTAGATTGAAATACTTGATCTTAAAATTTCCGTTTAAATCTGAGTCTAACAAGAATACACATACATACTATATTTCTGCTTTTATTGACAAAAAGGATAAAGACAATATAAACTGTAAGCAAGGATAGGCCCCTTTTAAAAACATTCTGGTAGAATAATGATTATTTTACTTTCTTAGATTATAATACATATTTGAATTATTTAAAAAATGAAATAGTTGAAGTTATGGAATAAATCGCAGTCCGCGATAAGGCGTCTATTTTATGTTTAAATCGATTGTGTCCTATGTATTTGGGTTTTAATTGGTATTAAAAAAATTAAACATAAGTAAGTAAACATATAATTACTAGTGCTAGCAGCCCTGTAAGCAGTTTAAATAATTGAGCATGGCGTGAAGTGTCAACGCAGGGGCGGCGCGTGTTTTACACTAGAACTGAGTCACCGCTCTTACAAGAATATACTGGTGGAAGATAATGATGTAATTAAGTATTTTTATTGCATGGACTATCTGAGGACCACATCGGACACAAACTTGGCAGCGACGCAATTAAAGTTAAAAGACTCTACATAGATTGATTGATTTCCTGTGAAAGCTCTCTTTATGTTGATTGGTCGCCTGTGAAAACTGTTACCTAATATTTCCAGAATCAATCCCTCGATAGGTATGTATGACACTGTCCGGGTGGGACGGTAACAACTAATAAAAAAAAAAAGTATTAATGCATTTTTCTTTGTTTCAACGTGCCCTTTGCCTGGGCTATGTGTAGACTGTAGATACTACTATTTTTGCTCTACACGGACATCAAATCCTCAAATCCGAAATCCCTAAGCATATATATATAATACATAATTATGTTGTGAGATCGCCTAGCCACCACAGCAACAAACAAATGGTCACAATTATTCTTTTTTTTTACTTGACTGCACGGTTCAGTATTTTTTTTTAATTACAAGCACTTGATAATTATTATGTTACGTGATATTATGTAAGAGGCTAACAAACAATGTAAGTAGGCTAAACATAAGAACACATTAATCTCTTGTACAGGCAACTTCATGAAGTAGGTTAGGTTACTAATGCTAGCGTTTGCGTACTTCTACACAATTATGGCTTCAAAGAGCAAACACAGCTAGCTAACTGCCGCTACCCCACTTAACGCCCTCACTTTAATTTTACAGTATTATAAACCTACGAGAGTACTGAATTCCTATGCATATAGAACGGGAATAAAAGAGGTTTGAAATAAAACCAAGTGGTCTACAAAAACGAAACGCCGTGTTTTCTGCGTCGTTTTGGCGGCAACTGCGAGGTTTAAACGTGATAGTGGACCGGTGACACGTATGTATATTGCACTTTATTATTATTTCATATTTGTTGGAATAAAGGAGATTTGTTCGTTTTACTACGAAGACAACTTGATTTATTTATACGTAACTAGGAGCATATATATAATTATTATTATCACAATTAAAGAACATAGTCTTTAATTGCGACGTCTGTGCTGCGTCTGTGTGTTGCGACGTCTGTGCTGCGTCTGTGTGTCACTAACAAATAATCATAATTAGGAAATAATAGATAATTATCTGAAACAATCTACAAAACGAAAACAAACTTCGTCCAAAATTTTTTTAGGTTTAGGTTTAAGAGCTTTATTTCAAATTAAGAATTACATAAATTCACTTAGGTACTGAGAAAACTAGTTACAATTAAAATTAAGGTTAACTATGAGCGAACAAAGAGTAGATGAAGTACGTAAAACAAGAAATTATAGTAAACAATAATATAAAAACTAAGTGGGTAAGCTTAAAAATTCCATCAACAAAGTGTCAATACTAAGTTATAACCGGCGACCACAGATACTCAGTACTACAAAATGTTAATACTACTAGATGTGAATTTTACCAACATTTTTTAATTTTTTTTTAGATGGTCACATTAAGGTCTCCTCCCAAGATGTGAATGATTAGGATATAGTCCACCACGATAGTCAATTGCGCGTTGGCAGACTTCGCACACCGTCGAGAAAATCTCTCTCTATGCATGCAGGTTTCCTCATGATGTTTCCTTCACTGTTTAATAGGGTGTGATACGAGTAATTGAGTACGCATATACCTCGAGGTCTTAGACTTGGCAGCAAAATCCGCATATCAATGTTCAAAGAACTTGCATTAAAAATTACCTAAAGATTTTCTTACAAACTTACATTCCAATGTGATCATCCGAGACACACGCTCCATGATACTTCTCGTTTATCTACCAACTGCTGTACATATTCAAAATAGGTCAAGCATATCAGTTCCAAAAACGATAACAACACAGGAATAATAAAATTTCAGTGACTGACTGTTGTATCCGAATCTCAGTGAAGCGGAAAAAAGGGAAAAAAGTAAAACTACGTTTGCAATTTTTGCGAATGAAAAATTGCGATAGGAGGCGGCGCGTGCGATACCGACGCCGAGCCGCCCGACGCACTGAGTTATTGGGCTTTTGTCTAAATTATTATACCTGTGGACTGCCGCCGAAGAAAAACAATTCCAATTTAGGTTTCATAATTTTATACATTATGTTTCAGTTGGGAGCATAAGTATTCAATGAAAAATGATAAATAAAGAGTCACTAAGCAAATAAAAACCTACCTAATAAAAAATCTATGTGGAGCCACCCTACGTATTTATAAAAAAAAACGTATTATAGGTACCTATCAAACATAGTTTATATTTTATTTTTATTATATTTTTTTTAAAAAAAGCTTACTAGCAATGTGGGTCGCACATTACTAGTAATCTTGTTTACCCCTCGTACTAAGCTAAATGCTTGTATTACGAGTGGGTCCACGACGGTAGTGCAATGGGTGGGTTTTGAACCGGCAACCACATGATCGCAAGTCCGACGCCCTAGCCATTAGGCTACCGCCGCTTGTCGCAAGTTATTTGTTTTATTTGAGCAGACATATGAGTTGTGTTGAGTCCGGTTACCATGTTAACAAGCAATGCAATGTTACTTAAAGCAGACTTGTTTTTGAAGAACTATAATACTTTGATGCAGTGTTTGAAAATTCAGCTGCTGTTAGCTTTTAGACGGTCCTTACACATTCTACTGCTCTAGCATTCCGTTTGTCCTTGTAACGGGCTAGCGTGTGGCTATTTGGGTTGAAATGTTCCTTTTCAACGTAAATCGGATCTTTTCATGTATATAATACACGCAATCGTAATAAATATGTGTATTTTATGCCACTCCCATTGAACTCCGATACAAAAATGTATAGCTTCCGATAGTAATGCGTTCATCGACCACGAAAGAGAAGCCGAAAATAAAACATTATTTAACTACACAATAAAAATACCAGCATTTATAGCAACACTAAAATGATTAAAATAACACCAACAAGTCAATCGCTCCCCACGAGGGCTGCTCAAACACGGTGCGTTAATGCCTTATTACACGAGCGACACAGGGTGACGCGCACGAGGCCGGCACGTGACCGTGACGACCACGACACGAGGCGCCCGAGACGGGGTCGAGACGATGCCCGTTATTAAATTTCCTATACGTAAATTTAGTGTGACAGGAAGACACCGCTTTTATGTGCGAGGAATATTAAGCACCCCAGATTTTACTTCGGACAATGAAAGACTATTATACCTGTTAAATAAAGTCTATCTTCGTCGTGTGAAGGCCCTACACCTACACCGCATTTAACTTCGCATAAACTTTTTACGCTTCGTAGTTTATGAAATTATACGTTTATATATACAGACAAGGGTACAATAATTTATATATACAGACAAGGGTACAATAATTCAGACCTTCTCTAACTCGTCAGGTAAAAATAATTTTATGCTGCCCAGCCCGAAAACAGCGTTTGTTTCATAAAAATAAAAATTTAGTCTTTCGCTCCGCGCTACTGTTACTTTTAATTAATTGTAAAGTTTATTTTGTTAACTATTAACGTTTTACGTTGACGTTGGAGTTACAGAAATATTTGTGTTGGAACCGTTTAATATTCTGCGCGAGCCGTAAAACTCTGGTAATGGATGTCGTATAATTACAGTAACCTTTTCTACCATTACGAATTTATAAATACCATTACCCGGGTTAACTTGTCGAAACATTAAACATTAAGGTTTCCGAATTAAGATACATGTACTGGTCCAGTTACCTTAAATTTGAATAAAGAATATTGAAATTTTATTGTTACCCGTTCTGTCAGGGAAGCGTAAACTGTAGGAAAAGAGACTAATGACAAAGAAATGCTTTTAGGTACCTAAACTAGTGCTTGAATGTATTACGAAAAGCAGTATTCTCCAAAATATGCACAATTGAGTCAGTCCCGTACAGGTTATTATTTTAATTTTCTCAGTTGAACACCAGCCAGGTTGCAGGTTGGACCGCACTCATTTAATTAGTTCACGCGGGGCTGCCCCTGACATAGTTTCCTAATTTGAAATACTTTCCGTTTACCCTCTTTGTTTGTCTACATCTGTGTTATACTACGAATAATACTATTCCCTTTTCGTCCTTCAATTCGTCATCTTTAATAATGGAAAAGTTAGGAAATATTTATTTCCAGCCACAATGGGCTATAATTTATAAATTGAACTATGTTATTTGTCTAGTGCAGTGATAGCCTAGTGATATGACCATTGGACTGCCAAGTCAAAGGTCCCGAGTTCGAATCCAAGGCACGCACCTCTAACTTTTCGAAGTTATGTGTGTATTAATAATTAATTATCACGCGCTTAAACGGTGAAGGAAAACATCGTGAGGAAACCTGCATGCCTTAAAGATTTTCTTGACGGCATGTGAAGTCTGCCAATCCGCAGTAGGCTAGCGTGGCGGACTATAGCCTAATCCCTCTCGTATTGAGAGGAGACCCGTGCCCAGCAGTGGGACAATGTAATGGGTTGATGATGATGATGATGATTTGTCTAGTCAGTGGTCCAAATTCAAATCGAAAGAAGTTTGTCTTCTTGAATCCAAATTGTCACAATTTTCTATAAAAATCAAGACACCTGAGGGAATTTTTACGAAGTCCTCAAGGGGTTTCTGTTAAATAGAAGACTATGTTTTTATTATTTTATCCCTCTTATAATGTGACGTGAGAATGTCCGTGCCCACGAAAAACATTTCCTTAAGCCGTACACAACATAGATCGGAGACTGCAATTTAACTGCAGCCGACAAAAAACATAAATATATAATTGTGGTGAAATCCCTAGTGCAAAGGAAGTAAAATACTCAAAGAGCGGCAGCGGGCGGGCGGGGAACAAACGGTGGACAAGCGAGCAAGACCGGGGACAACAGGGGGACCGGCCGGGAATATCTTTGAAGTACGCTGTGTTTCATCCCTTTGTTTACAACACGAGGATAATAATAAAGATATATTTGTGACTGCGAGCTACAAAACATAAAATGTAATGTGTATCAAATATAAATATATAAATAAATATATAAATATACCTAATACTTTAACCTAACCTCTGAACATATGAAAGTGTTTTTGGTAGTTACTGGGTTGCTGTACGGCTGTTTATACAGTGTATGACGTCACTGGTTAACTTCAAGTCAGGTGGGGATCAAAATATTCTAGATAGGTTAAGTTACAATAAAAAAACAACATAATTTTTTATTACCTTCGTGATAACAAAACACCACAGTATCAATGGCGATCGTTACGGATTCCTAACGAGTAGAAAGAACTTAGTTTGTTACTTAATAAATTGTACTAAATTTGACACGAAACAGACGTCTATGAACGAACAACAACTTTTATTTCCCAATACACGTAACGATTGTCGCTACAATATCGTAAAACCTGCCGACGAACACGGAAGAATATTAAAGCCAGCTTATAATATACCTTATCATTTTTAGCATAAGCTTCAAAATCGTGTGTGTTTTTTGATAGGGTGACGTTGAGCAAACCATTTGCCGTGGTAAGGTTAGAGAGTTTCACACTAAAATGTCGCTCGAATATAATCATCTTTTGCAAGATTTGATGACGCGAAATGTTGCCGATACGTAAGAAGGTATTGGATACTTTTACACTTATAAGGCCATTATGTGGTTGCTAATAAATGGGTAGCAAGCAGTATGTGGTAATAAAACTTGACGGCTAAAATACTAGTAAAATAGATTCAGATGTATCAAATATAATAAATTTTCATGAAACATCAACCTACTATGACGTAGCTCGCTATTTTATGGCCGTAACTAAATTGGCAAACAAAACGAGAAATATATTTAAAAGGCTTAAATAGGTTTTGTTTGTGCCGAAGTTGGTACGGAATAGTCATTTTTAGAAATCATCTGGTTCTTCTTTCAGCTAAAGCACTATACTTTGCTTATGAATTCAAATTATTTTCGACGTACATGATAAGCCTCCAGTAGATATGGCGTACTGTCTTTCTAGAACTGTGACCACATTTGTTCGTCACAAAGGTTCAAGCCCTCCTGGTTGCCCGCACTACTTCCCCAACTATTTTCCTGTGTTACCAGTGTTTTATTGGCTTCGTCATAAATTACTGCCTTCCGTGAATGTCTGGTTGTAATTTATTGGCGAATTTATTAATGTATCTCCGTAATTTAGGAGTATTTGTCTATTGTGTTGTGCTATGGAATATCTTAATCCGATCAATTTAACATGCGCCTGACTGTTGTTTACGATTACACGCATTCAGAGGACAGCCAGATGTAGTAATGTAAATAAATTAAATTATTGATTTTGATTAAGTAGATGCATTTGTTATACATTTATTTATTTTACATACAATAAGCTCAATTAGAGCATGGTTTTGAGATATTATACTCAAGCACGTAGAAGGACATAAAGCATTTAGTATAATTTGTTTTTGTGGATAAATTTATCAATATGTTACTTCAAAATTCTTCATGGAAAAATGTCGTGGATGGAAGCTAGTTTTATGCGTTGCTCATTATCAGAATATTGATTTAATATCTTAGTAGGAAAGATCACAAAAGCAATCAACATCGTCATTATGTGCTGACGGATAACTTTATAATTGCTAAGAGTAGTAAATACTGGACTTTTATAACCCGTTTACGTGAACATAAACCACTAACAAGTTTGACAACCAGATTAAAGTAATATTTCTTTTTTAATTCATTCAAATTACACTAATATGATTACTGCTTACATTTTTACGATCTGATTAAAGTAGCTCGAATAAAATATCTATTGATGATTTTAGACCACATTTGGTAAGACTGGAAGCTGATCTTAGGCATGTTGGGATAAGTATAGGACGATTATTACACAAATTTTAAGTAATAGTCAATAATATAGTAAATACATAAGTGTAAACAATAATAATTGTTGATGAGCCAATAAAGATAAATAAATAAATAATTATTATGAAACACGTTTGGTGAGCATGAATTATTTTTTATGAAAATCGATGTCTTATTCAGGTTGTATACTTCTTGGGTATTATAATTTTTGTGACAATATCACATTGGTATAATTGGTTAGGTAATAAAGCCTTCAAAGTTGTCCCTATGTAACATTAATAGACTGATCATAACGTTTGTAATAAATAATTACGTTTCCATATCAGCGAGTTTAACGAATCATTTATTGATACGGCTAAATTATATAATTTATTTGCGCGTATAATTAATTACATTGCGCAAACAGGTAAACCAAATAAACTGTGACGAACAAACACGGCGCGTAGTATTTGCTGTTACGTGCCTCCGCCTATAGATACGGCAGTTAAAAATACCGTGTGATGTGGGATGTTTGTACTGACATATATGAACCTACTGCTACAAAATTTGGCTAATTTGTATCTGGTTTCTCAAGTGTTGGATTAAATTAGTTATTTTAAGACATTTCTCATGTTTTTTTTTTCACTTCACAACTAGCTGGTTTAGTTCTGCAAATAGATCTTTAAAAGACATTTTTACAAGTACCTAAATATAACTGAATTGTTTATATTAAATTTAACACTAATTATAATTAACTCATTAACTCATTTCTCATGTTTAATTCAACAATTAATAATAAGTTTGACTGCCTCATTAGTCTAGTTGTCCTAGGTGCGACTGTTCCGCTAGAGATTGTAATAATTACATGGGACCTGAACATACTGGCGGAGTGTGAGTGTACATTAAATATTAGTACACCTCTGCCTGACACTTATGGGAATATAGGCGTGATGGTATGTAGGTATATAATAAATTCTTCGTTCTTTAATATACGTGTTATTCATTTGTCCCACAGGTACTAAATTCGAAAATTCGATGAAAAACAGGCAAACAGTAACCAAATCCAACAGTAAAAAAATTACAATAATTTTACTTACCTATTAAATCGTCCTATACCTATAATGTCTTATAATGTTATATCTCTTTCCAAGGAAACCTTCGTAAACAAAAACTATTTTCCAGGAAAATAATGGCAAAAGAAACGGTAAAAATGTCCCCTGCTAACCACAAAAACACGTAGCGACACGGAACGTATTTGAGTTACGTTGTTACTACCGGCGAGCATGAAATCTAAGAGCTTAACAAATATCACAGCGCTCATCTGCGATACAGTTGTACTTTTTTGTACGTTGTTAAACAAAACTAACTTACATACTAACAGTTTTTTAACTATATTATTATAAAAACTTATAATTCAAACAATTTTAAGAAGCCTCAAGCTCAACATTTAGAAAAAATTATAACATTTTCTTAAAATAAAAAGTATTCTTATTCCATATATTTTACCTGTAGGTATATCAGGGTATATCTCCGTGATTGAATGTCGGTGCGGGGTGCCCGATCTGTTGAACCGGGGAAAATAAGATGAATGCCGGCCGCGGAGCGGAGCGGAGGCGGAGGTCTGAATAAATTTAGGGGAAATACTTTTTACAAATAGGATGGCTCATTACATCATTATGTGATGCTGATTAAATGAAGTGGTGGGTTGCGTACGAAATATTGCTATAAAATTTAGTTTGGATCTAAGATTACCATATTTTATCACAAGATATAAAAACTTTTCATCCGGCCCTATACGAGTATTGCCAATGAAATTTTAATAGGTATATTCATAGTCAGAGTTGAGATCAAAAGAAGATGTATGGCAATCTGCGGCGCGTTGCGGTTGGATTTCTCTTAAGAGATTAGAAGTTACTAATCAATTTTTTTTTCAGTGTCTGTTAATAGAGGTTTCCAAAAGAATTAAACATTAATTTTCTAACAAAATCTTGCTTTCTTATTATATTATAATTATATCTGATTATGCTTATACAATAACGGACAAATTACATTACTTCTTACGTCTGTTCGAGGAATACCGAAGCAAATTATTAAATAACATAGTACCGTGAAATGGCCTACTTTAAGTTGGAAAGCGAAAATTAAAAACAGTATTCTGGAACGAATGCAGCAGTCTGAATAAAAGTTTAATGGCTCAGCAACGTTTTGGGCATAAGAGTAGGTCAGAAAGTTATGACAGTCACTGGAGCGAGTTTGAAAGGTCAGTAGGTGAGTAGGAAGAATGCAAATAGTCATCTCGATACCTCTTATTTGAATGGCAATCTCTAATGGCAATAGGCTCGTCCCTATTATATGACACCACAACATGACGAGCACGTTGATTGACGTAAGACTTTTGTCTTAAGACATCCGACTCGGCTGGGCAGTATTCGGAAAACTTCGCAACGTCTTTTCGTCGTCGACGTCGCAGTGCCGTAAGACAAAAGTCACTAAATTTAAGTGATGAACATACAAAGGAGTTAACAACTAATTGAATAGAGATAATGACTAAGACTCCAGATCAAAAAAATAAAATACATCGTCCATATACAAATATGTTAAGTCAAAATACATAAACTAAATCTTTTGTAAGCCAAACCGATCAGACTGTATGGTCGATGTACCTATATTCAGTTCAGTTCTACGTCATAAAGAAATAGCATAATAAAATATCATGTAAGACACTCCCCTTTCACAATATTTTTAAATTCAATTCCTATAACAATTTATCGGGTGTCGAGTGTGGTCCCACTGGATAGTTGCACCAGGATCACCACTACGTGCGTCTATTACAAACCTTTATGTCTCGCTATAAAGTTCATATTTGCTTGTTATAGATTTTTAGTAAGATTGTCGAATGGGCTATGCAGTTACTTGTCAGTTGATATCTATACTGTTGAAGTATAGCCCCCAAGGGGAAGCCGGGGAAAATGGGACATTCAATACCTCTCATATAGTTATCAGTTAGTGAGTAACCGACGAGCTTGAGGAAATATGATCGTAGAGGGTTTATAATGTTAGACATACATACAGATTATAGAATGTTACTATTATATATTTGTAGAATATCGAGGGTCTCTATTAGAGTATTTGGTTGAAAGCATATCAGATGTTATTATTACTACATTCCAAATGCTTCAAAGTCTTAGAATAGCTGTGTATAATTAAATAGTGTAACCAGAACTCTTAGAAGGCTAACGAGCAAGTGGAAGACCTTGAAGAAATTATATTGAACAAGTGAAGGAGAAAGTGGAGTGGTGGGAGTAGAGTCGTATCAGGAAGTCAAACAGAAGCCGATGCGAACCTACGTATGGGCCTACTTACGTATTCAAAAAATAAAAAAATCCAAAGGTAAATAAAAATGGAAAATCTTTTTTATACCTCATAGAAATATCCTGTTCAAAGAATTCTTTAACCTTTAGTCCATACGTACGTTTCCCATAAAATCCCTCAGTAAGTACCCACGTTAAGTACGCACACGAAATTACTTCCACGAATTATATGATATTATACAAATAATTATTTATTGAAGGAAAATTATGTAGGAAAACTGAACTGAAATGAAGTAGGTAGGTTCCTGCTAATAATTTTAGTATAAAGAGAAATATTTCATTATGATACACTGATGAAATTTTGTTACGGATATTATTCATTAGAAAAAAATATGTTTAAATGAGATTAAGGATGTTTTTTTTTAACTGTGAGCAAGCAGTACTGAGCAATGAAACAGTAATGATTTAGAATCATTGTTACTTATAGAGCTTGTATGATGAAGGTATTAACGCATCAGTTTGAAACATTTTTTTGTAATTACTATGATCGTGAAACCCAACATTGTATGCGGCGAAATGTAATATAAAACTAAAGAGCAATTAACGTTATTACATTGTAGCATTGTTCTCTAGCTGTGAATCGTTAGCAAACGATCTATCTGTTGTCGACGGCGATGCGACGTCTCTAATTGTATTTTGTACAGATTTTATTGTAGAAATGTTTTAATTAAAAGTTTACTGACACTCTTTTCTATCGTCCGTGAAAAATGGAAGAAATAATTACTAATATTTTCGAACAGACTATATTTTTAGAAAAAGTGGATAAAAGATAAATTGTTACTTTCCATCGTTTGTCATTTATCATACAATGTATTATTCATAATTTTAATTCGATATAAAAATGAGCAATGCATACAATTTCAATACCTTAGAAGTTATTATAAGAACTTAAAGCAACACGAAACATCACTTCACACTCCACTATACAAGCTGTTTATTCTTTTCAATTCTGGACCTCTTCAGAAAGATTCAGAGCTAAACATCAGCTAAACATTTCCAAGCCACTTCGTAAGGCGCGTATATTGGAAGTCACAATCTGCGACCCCAGCGACCTCTATTTCCGCAGCTGCAAGATTCTCTAAAACGCCATTTAAGTTGAATAGAGCGGCCCCACTTACGCGTGTCGAACGAATAGCTCCCATTCAGTGAGCGCGAAATATTTTACTATTATTGTACGATGCAATTCCCTAAGCGACTTCGAGCGGATTTTCTCGTGATTTTTAATAGTACTTATATTTTCTCTATGTTTGTAAATGGTATTTTAAAAGCAATTTTCGTAACTAAAGTTTTGAGAATTCTCTTTAGATTTTACTTCATTGTACTTTTAAGTTTTAGCGGAATAAGTGTAATGTCTGCTTATATTAATTCTGGGTATTAAAAGTGAGTAAGTAAGTAAATAGCGTTTCTTCTTGTAGAATATAATAAATATGAGTCACTAAGGTAGTCTTTTTGAAACGCGAGTGATACCGGTCGAGTTGTACAAGTTTGCGTAAACTTATACATTGCCCAATTTTATAAGCGTATGCCATTATCTTGTATAAATGTTTTAATCATTCACGAATGGCGACTAGTTTTTTGTAGTGAATATGCAGAAAAGTTTATTTGTCTTTTGATTTTTATTATAGTATTCTATTAGTGTTTGTGGGAAAAAAAAAGATGTTCCAACAAATTATAAATAGTTTTCGGTGAATAAAAAAAATATCAAAAATATAATGGAATAGATAAAGAATAGTCATTCAGAAAAGTAAACAGTTTGTAGAATGATGTACTTACATGTATAAGAACCTACTAACCTCGTACTATTATCGTTAAAAGTGGTTCATCTTAAAGTAGTTCGTAAATTCCACATAATTTCCACTTAGATGAAATCGTGGATAGTGCCACGAAGTCACAGGTTGGGGGCACAATTAAACTGAGTCGCCGCGCAATCGGCAAGCAATCGGCTTATTCCGGCCATCGCCTTCGAACCGGTATTGGAATAGAAAATGTTCAGAAGGCTCAGAAGGCACACCACATAAACGTGATGATTCGATGGCTCAGACGTGATCTCCATGAATTATAAATAAAATATGACTATACGTATAATCCTCCATCCTACTTAGGTCCACTGTTGAAGGTACTCTCCTGAGTACCACAGTACCTACCCGATCCTCAAGACCTCATCCACTCCAGTTTATCGTTTTAGTTGCATGTGTACCACCATAACATACCATAAATATTGCCATTAACTGGACACTAATCGAAACTCCGAGTTGTTACTGAGAATTTCATATAGAAACCGATTAACACTTTGCTTGACCCAGAAATCGAACCCACCTTTAGTGTAGCAGTCGCGCTTAGGGCTTAGGACCATTAAACTAATAAGATACAAGATCATTACATTATTTTAAAAGAGTTTATTGGTTCTCTTCCATGAATCAGTACTGACAAGATAACCATCAACCATTTGTTTATCGAATTTTGTAAGATATGCTAAAAAAATAATTAAAATATAAATTCAGAAAATATATTGAATCCATTCTTGAATCGAGACACTGTTTCCCCGATTTTTTTCGAATTTACCTTCTGCATATTTTAGTGTTTGGTGACAGTGACGCCCCTAGAAACGACGCGCGTCGTCTTCACCGCTTGATTAAAATGTTCCCAACACTTCTTTTTATAATAGTTTTATAGGTTTTTGTGTGAAATCGCTCATTTTTATGGTTTTCTCAGTATGCCAGAGGCAGCGCGTTTTATCACCAGATCTGCATTGAAATTACATAAAATCTTCATTCAATCTGATTTCAGGATCGTCGATGAGTTTACTTTCCCAAGGAATTTAAAATGTATGTATGCAGGATTATGCAAATTAATAAAACGTTTTTGTATACTGAGCTATTGCGATACATATCACATAGTGCCTGCACTATCTCACAACCCTAAAATAAATCGGGATACCTCGTTGTGATACAGCCTGAGATAGTTTTCTCTCCTTTGTCAGTCAGCATAAAACCTAGGCGCTATGTGCTAGGCATGTCGAAATTACGTAACTCAACTGTCAATATAAAAGTATGATCAGTTAATATGGATCCTGGATATTGGGTCAAAGTGTTGGTTTTATTATACAAACAGTTTCCACGGGAGTAAATACTTAGGTTATTTCTCTGTGGAAATATATATTCGTCTTTTAACCCACCATACGAAATCATTATTGGCCTGTAATCAAGGACCTTAAATTACAGTAATTTAAATTAATTTTGACTTATTAATCATTGGCTGGGCATTATAAAGGGCGCTCCAATTAATATAATTTCTAAATTTATTCTATTCGTAGAATATTGGTTGTTAATTATAGTCTTCACTGTAATAATATAGCCTGTTATTAAATGCAATAATATATTCTGTTATTAGCTTTAAGTTTTCTTTATAAAATATTGTTTTTGGAAAAATAAATTGTTGTTGTGTATTTGTGTTGTGTTAAATATTGTTTATAATAAAGTAGTCCATGATCTTTAAAATATCTTAACTTTTTTTTAGAAGGGTACTTATTGCGTTAGGTTAATAAATATTTATATTTATAATTATGTGCTTGCAAGTAGAAGTTTCATTTTATAAAAAAATATTATTGAAAAAAGTTTAACAACTAAATGGAATATAAATCCTTGTTTGAGGCGTACACATAACACATACGTATTACCATATGAGAGACTTAAGACCGGCAACGTTCCCGCTGCAAAAGCACTAATTAGTTCGCACGGCACGCTCTAATTATCCCTTAAGACCACGCAAACATTGGCCATGCTCGTGTCAAGTCAGGAGATGCCAAGTTAAGTTGAACTTTCATTCTGTGCACTAAGATAACAAATCATGCTTGTGAATTACGAAAGTTTGTCGTAACCTAAAAACACATTATGTGATGTTGCAATTATTTTTTAGGTAAAAAAAAACCGGGAAAGCACCAAACCCAATATAAACTATTCATTTATTTCTATTTATTTAGATTTTGGAAGATTAACAGACAAAAAGAGTCATTAAGGCAATAAATATAACTAATCTTGTGCTATTAACAAATCTTCACCGATAGTTAACACATATGATGTAAAAATATGAGCGACTTAGGTTCATGAATGGTACGACATATCCTGGCCATGTCGTCGAAGGCCAGTCGCTTTTTAAATATCACAAGAATATTAATACTGTGTCTCGTGATTTTACATATACGTATGTAGGCAGACCGAAAACTTCAAAACAAATGGAAAAACCTCAATAACTTTTAGATGTATTTCTTCTTCAAAGAAGGGTGTGGCATCACTTGGCAGTATTGTTCATTGTGTTAAACAACAGGTAAATCTTATCTAAAACACAGATCCGCTGGAAAATGAACAAATAATAAAGCAGCAGATGTGTTTTACGACACTGAAGGGATCAGATAGGGAAGGTCCACCCGAGGGTTTCACTGAAGCTTAGACCGTGTATAAGGACAATAATAAAATTATGTTATATTTTACATATTATATGTAATAAACATTTTATCTCATCATCGCGGACTAAAACTATTATACCAATTTGGTTTTTAGAAGAGGCTTTAGAGGCTAGAATTTTCTTTATTTAAAGTGGTTGATCGCCAAAGTGATCACGCTGCTCAGTACCAATAAATGCTAATTGAAAGAATAACCTAATAAATAATTTTATTATACATTACTTAGTTCTAAAGAAGTTGGCAGACTATCTTGCTTAAAGGTACATTTTAACTAATTAGACTATGTGAAAGAATACCATTCATTGCATGTTCCAACATCAAGATTCGCGAATTCAAATAATTGTTTTTTTTTTAAACCAGAAACATTTCCATTAAAATCTAGTAAACATCTTCTCAGTATTATTTTGTCAATAGCGAACATTATACAAACATAGAACGTATACATCAAAGCAAAAAGTCTTCCTCAACAATGACGAAGCACTGGACTTTGTGGTGTCATTTTTATTTCCAATATTGATAACAAAGTCCCTTATTCCGAAGTGTTTACATTATGTACAAAGAGCTTTTGTTCTCTTTATTTTTGCCGCGCTGCCGCTGCGGGCGCCGGGCGCGGTGGCGTGTCATTACGGCCCAGCACGAAAATAGCCGGCTCCATTGTGACGTTTATTTTCATCTCCCTACACACCCTATCAATGACGATACACGTTACCTTTACTTAGCAAAAAATACTAAGGAAAAACTGTATAATTATACGTTTGATGCAATTTCATCAATTGGATAATATACAAATGCTAAGTAGGCTGCTGAATTTATCGATAAAACAAAACTGTCAGTTTTTCTTATCTAACCTGTCGCAACCGCAACAGTTGTTTGACTTTGAATGCCGCATGGTTTGCGATCCTAAAAGGTCAAATAGGGAAAATTACGTCGTAGACATCCAAAATTATTTTAAACCTGTAAGTAAGTAGAACTGAATACCGGTCTGCACCGCACTCTATCAAGTGGTCGATGTTACAGATGACGGTATATAGTGGCGGAAATAAAGCAGAGCCACGAACCTAAGCAGAGAGAGATGACAACGACACAAACGTGATTCGCCTAGGATCACGTTTTGGTCATAAGTCTGCCTTCGAGTAGGATACTAGTCTAAGCTTCACCGTTTGAAGGGGTTCAGCGAGCGCTAGGCCCTATGGGGTTACTTTAAGTCAAGGGAAGGTAAGTATAACTAAAAGTGCGTTTCTTAGTCGGTACGAGTCCGACATACTTTAATATTTATGGTGGCAGACGATTTATAAGAGTTTCCTGTACCATAAAAAAGGGTCGCCGTCGTCGAAAACGATGAGGAGGACTAAGCATTTTTCTTTCGATTCGTCAGCATTTACAACGTACCCCAATTCGTGTACCAGAGGTACATGACCACAAACGTCCACACGGGACCACAGAACGATCGCATGATTCAGGTTTATTTACACGGCTGACCACAACTACATTGTTAGTGGATGTCATAAATCGTCGAACGGGCACGCTGGGTGAGCTGCGGCGCGGCGGCGGCGTGCGGACGCGCACTTGTATACGTCATCATGTACCAACTTCGTGCGGACGCGCACTTCTACGTCATCATGCTGATGCTCATACTTCAGCTGTATCACATACTAAGATTTTTTGTACGTTCGTACTAAAATGCTACCAAGTGATCTCATATTGAACAGCTATATTTTTTAGTTTTATTGTTACGTAAAAGATATTTGTTTCAAGTTTTTGATGGTTGTAAAAATTCGCTAATGGTTAATTTGGATTCTATGTCTATATTCTATTCTATGAAATTATTTTTGCGGCATTATAAAAATAAATTATATCGTTTTTTAATGTCTTGTGATAACAATTGGTTAGCACACAAAGGTTAAGCACACAAAAAGTTTGTTATTCAATCATTTTGTTTGGTCTCTGATTAATTTTCAATAACATAGTTACTAAACCTTATAAATCTACGTCAATGTAAATCAGTCAGCTTGTCATGACGTCACGGAGTCTTGACGATTTAGTGACGTCATTGTTAATAGTCAGTTTGATGTGTGAACCAATCTGTTGTTGGTTTATGTAACCGGTGTCCGTTAGAATTATGTCGTGGTGCTGAGATGTGGGGCAGTTATGATGTAATAGTGCAAGACAAATAGTCTTTAGAGTTAAGCGTTGTATGTTGGTACCATTAAAGTGTTACCCCACAATCCGAATGAATTTAATATTTCTTAGTTGAATCTTGAGTCTCTATTAGTTGAGATAAAAGTGTCTGTTACTGAGCTATAACTTATACGAATCTAGTGAAGCGTGACAGAATAATTTAGTATCCGAAATTCAAAATACAAATACAGAATACAATAGCAGAAAGAAAAAGAAAACAGAAACAACATTAAAATATGATTTTTTTAAAACAACATAATTATAATTGACAAATCAATAAAAGTATACACAAAAAAAAACATTTGTGATTGTAATTTTTATCACCCTTGAAGATTTATGTTGTTTATTTTACACACACATTCAAACTCATAACCGATTAAATTGAATTTTAAATTAGTTCTCAGTATTCCACTTAGAACCTGGCACAAATAACTATGAATTATTATTATGACACTTATGATATCCATGTGCGTTACAGATTGTGTACAGTGGTAGTAGCGGCCAGCGTCTCATATTTACATAATGGCGTATGGCTATACAAGGCTAATTATAGCCAATCTGAACAAAAAGCTTTTGTTATTTTGATATTAACTAGACGCAGTCACAACTTTTTACTTCAGGTAGAAACTTTAGTTATGTCTCCTATTTAAATATTCAAATGATTCTGAAAGTTTATGTTGAATTTCAGGACGTCAAAAGGAGGTATTTTATAAAATTATTCAGAAAAGGATCATCGTATAGAAGCTATACTCGTACCTTTTTAACTATACATGGTACATCGGCTACGCTTGCCTGGTTTGTGGTTTTCGTAGTATTACTCGTACGTAGCGCTACGCTGCTACGCCGTAGTACACGTAGCGCAATAATAGCCACTGCATATTGTGGTAAAATAATGCCTGAAATGGTTTTGATAAATTGTTATGATCTAGGTGTGACTTAATAGGTAAAATATGATTAATATTGTGTATAATTTCATGCAAAAATATAATAACAGGAATTTGATTTTCCACCACACATTGATTCAGACACGACCACATTTATTTTACACAACTTTGTTGCAATACCAAGTTACATAAATCCAACTGAACCCATAAAACTATTTCATATTTCAGGTGGTATTACTCGAATATCTAACATAAAATGTATTTCTTGAAGTAATAAAACGGAAAAATGGATCGCAATGAGCTATCAATTTTATGTGTCGATCAACAAGAATTGCCTGGTCAAATAGCAAGCGTACGTTTTATTGAAGAACATCAAATATATTATATTACCAATATACAGTAAAGGACTAGATACATTTGTTCGAAGAAGTCCGCAATGCGCTGGAATGTATTCAGATCGCATCCTAGCAATATTGAATGGAGCTTAACCTTACGTGAAACATACGGACGTGGTCAAAAGATAGGGTCATTATTGTTGGTTAAGCCAAATGCTTTAATTGTACTGTCAGGAGAAAGCACGAAGCGTAGTAGCAGCGGGCAGCGGTCTGTGCTGGGGGCTGGGGATTCGTTTCCCGAACGAAACAAATATTTGTGTGGACTTGGTAGTGATTTCGCGGGTTTAAGTATCTGTTTTTGGTGTACTTTTCCTAGAACAGAACACTACGTACCGCTTTTGCGTAGCGTAAATAATTCTTATAATTGTTTCGACACTAGTTGAGACTTCAAGCAATTAGCCTCCTTGCATAATGAGCCTCTACAAACTGGAATGTTCGCAACCTTACTTCATGTTAACTACATCGAGCAGTTTCTTGCGCTATCCAGGGGTGTCGGGTGTTGTGTGTCGGATAAGTGCGGCCCACGTTATAGGGCGAACAAAGAGCGTGGGTGCTCTACTAATGTTAAAGGACTTCGCACAGTACTCTGTATCAAAATATTAACGTATTTAGTCACAAGGCAACCACTCTCATCAGAATTATAATTGCTGGTTGGTGTAGGAAAGTTAAATGGAAACTTTCTCATAGGTAAAATTTATTGTATTGTACCCCCTAAGAGAAATATAGTAACATCGTTGCAAATAAATTATTAAAATAATTGCCTAGTGCCTACTTCATTAGACTAGTTAACTTGGACATTGGTCTTAAGCGTGACTGCTACTCTAGAGGTCCTGGGTTCGATCCCCAGGTCGAGCAAAGTGTTATAGAATAGAATAGAATAGAATAATCGTTTATTGTTTTCCGTATTACAGTAAGTAGTAGGACATATACAACCATACTATAATACCGAAAGCAAAAGGTGTAAGCGTCAGCATTATGCTTTAGCGCCCCTCAGGAGGTTTGCCAAGCGCTGGTTTTCAGCTTACACCCTTGACTCCCGTTTACAATAGAAGAAGAGAAGAGAGGAAAAAAACAATAATAGAAATACCTCAATACAAATGACAAGCAATTATAATTAAGACCATACATTGCTATTTACTACCAAAAAAAATAAAATATATATATTATAAGGAAAATAAAAATAAAAATAGTGTGGGGTTGGACTACGTAGTACATTTGTGGGAAAAACAAATGATTGCTTTGAAGAAGACAGCTTGATTAATTTATAATATTTTTTTGTTAGTTTTCTGGATGTCAAGTACGAATTTTTTACATTTATTTTTAAAATTGTGTATGTTTTTAATATTTCTATAAATTTTTTATTGGGTTTTTCTATAAAATTCTCAATAGCAGCTCGGATTCTGGATTTGTGCCGGGCTAATAGCAATAGGCTCGCCCCCCTTTACATGGAACCTAAACATACCGGTGAAATATGGGTGTTTATAAGGACACCTCTGCCTAACCCCTCGGGGAATACAGGCGTGATGATGGTGTTGTCTAATTATATTATTCTGCGTGTGTGTAAATTGGCTTTAAGGATGCAGTATAGTGGACAGTGCCCTTAATATCTAAACTATGAATGGTCTTTAGTAACGGATAGGTCACGTTGGATGTTGGCTTCACGATGTGAGTGACGATGAATGTATACATATATTTACGTCTATTAATGTTGTGGGCGGAACCTCTTACCTTGGCTTTGGAGAAGTCGTTTTATTTATTTTATTATTCATATCTGAGACTACACACGAGATAAGATATTTATTGAAACCAGAGGGTCTCAATGAATCAATTCTCTGGTTTAGATATTTTAGGAAAAACCATATGGTTAAACTACGATATAGGTGTGTCATGTAATTAAATAAGTTTACTAAGCAACGAGAAGAACTTGACTTTGACAAACTCATGGAATGAAAAATATTTCAAGGTCAGTAAGATTTTTTATCATAAAAATAAGGTTGACTTATAAATATGTATTCATTTACTTTATAATTATAAATATTTTCTCATATTGTGTGTGTGAATGTTTCGTTCCAAATAAACGTTATTCTTTCTTTCTTTCTTAATATCAACGCATCCATAGCAAGCAAGAGATGGAAATATCTTGGCACAGGCTTAACTTATATATACTCGAATCAATAAACATTTAAATTACTATAATATAATGTAGATACAACTAACAACATGTTTGTATATTTATATTTATTTCTTAATTTATTTACATTTCTTAGGTACAGTACAGAGTAAAAGATAATTAATCCAGACCATATTAATTTGTCGAAGCGTGCCGTAACGACGTCATGATCAGATTGAGGCTGTGCTGTAATAAGCGCGTTAATTAGCAGAATATTGTCGCAATGTAGTAATTAAGTACATACACGACGACACCGAGTACCGAGATAATGAGTCACGGATGTGTTTTACGTTCGTTTTATATTTATTCTTGCTGGAATGGAAAAAATAAGCATGTAATTCTTAGTGAAGTTACAAAACAAGAAATAGAAGTTATCACTACGAGTTCAGTAGTATCGCAATAAGGGATGCTTAAGTTTTATTTAGTAGTACAATACACATCTATAAGAATAAATAAAACTGAAGTCTGTTTGTCGTGTGAGCATATATGATACGTATAACAAAAAAACAGTTTTTTATCTGTTTATCAGTCTGTCTGCACATCTATGTCTGTCTAGATATTTGTTCGCGCTGATCTCCGAAACGCCTTGACCGATTTTGCCGAGACTTTCACGGATTGATAGCTAACGGTTTAAAACAGACAATTCATCACGTTAGGATCCTTAGGAGCCGAGCATAAAAATAGAAACTGTGGGTACAACCGCGGGACACAGCTTGTACATTCGTACAAAGAGGTACTCGTATAATACCCGACAGAACTAAGCTATTTTAAATACATTATTTATAATGCATTTGCACTGAAAACCGGCTTAATATTTTAGCATTGATACATCGTACCTTACATAAATCATTCATGCCTCGCACTGAGCCGATCTCGTGGTCTTAAGGAAATAATAAAAAAGCCGCTCATCCGTGAGGCGCCCGCGCCGCGCCGTGACGAGGGTGCGACCTGCCCAATGTTTCACACCGCGATGGATCGCTGGCCAACTGAATTTGTAATAGCCTGACGGGCTCAGAGATACTCGGTCAAGGTACCGAAGGCTTGGGGAAAGATTTTATTGATTAGGTTTGGCGAACATAAAAAGAATATCATCACTACATAGTATAAAACAAAGTCGCTTGCCTCTGGCTGTCTGTCCCTATGTACCTATGCTTACATTTTTAAACTACAAAACGGATTTTGATGCGGTTTTTTTCAATAGATAGAGTGATTCAAGAGGGAGGTTTATATGCATAATTCATACATATTATTGTACAGAGAAGTTGAGAAAACACGCGGGCGAAGCCGTGGGCCGAAACCTAGTATAATTATAAAAATAACACATCCACATTAATTTAAAAAGGACCCATATAACCATACAAGGATTAGAGGCTATCGGCCACTACACTAATGGCTCTTAAAAAACGAAGGCGACAGACGCGGCGCTCACCGCAACACGAGCAAAACACTGTTGACATTCAGGCGAGCGAAAAAAGCGGAGACAAAGCCTCGCGGTGCTAATATCGCTCCGAGCGAGCGAGCGGAGCGACGACGGACAGGCTTTGAGGCTTACAATTACACGTTTTGTGAACGGAGGACACACGAAGCGGCGCTTTAGACGAAATATGTTGAGGAAGTATGGCTTTATATGCGGCGGGTATTACGGCGCTTTTAATTTATGCTCTAATATTTTTAGCGGACTGGCATAAAAATGTGTTTAATAGAGGTTGCGTTGGAAAATACTTGGTTTACTTCCCATGTTTTATGTATACGACTTGTGAACAACAACTTGATAAAAATAAAGGTATAATGCTATGCATAATATGTAGGTATTATTATCTTTTCGTATAAATGTTATGGTATAGGATAGAACTCTCGCCAGCTTACCTCCACCGCAAAGGTATTCTATATTCTACGAACTCAATTCTTTAGAAAGGTTAGAGACTATTTTCAAGGATAATTCGATGCTTGATGAGTAAGGATTGGCTATTGTTCCAGACTTTATTTTTAAGTTGTTCCTTTCAATATTAGTAAAATTTAACTATTCGTTATACAATGAAATGCACGGTAGAACGGAGTCAGATGGACACGTTACATGACGCGCATTGGAGCGCGAGCATTGTGTAACTGACCATAAAAAGATTCGCGCTTGAAGTGATCGGACACGCGCACGGCAGTGTGCGGACATGTCGCGTGATATGTTTAGTGGAGCTTGTTCGATGGGACACGGAATGTCCACGTAATGGACTCGACTGTTGTGCTTTTTTGTAAGAATGAACTTCGTTTGATATTTCCAGTTCCTCCTAAAATCACTCTCTAATAAAACTTTATTAAATGATTAAATTAAGTCTACAACATAACATAACATACTATCACGCCTGTATTCCCTATAGGGTACGGCAGAGGTGTACTAATGTACACCCACATTTCGCCGGTATGTTTAGGTCCCATGTAGCAGTCGCGCTTAGGACCACTAAACTGATGAGGCACTCAATTCAGTAAAGTCTACAAGCATAATAATAATAGAATACTTACGTATTCCCAGCTTTCGATAACACACGAGATTGTTAGTGATATTCTATGCAAATTGCTGTCTATGTACGCAACTCGCAACTAACACAAATACAGTTTCCAAACAATAATTTGTTTATATTTGCCGCGCGTTAGCACACTGTAACTGACATTATAAACTCCCTCGCCGCGCATTCGTCACATTTATGCGTCGGAGGCGACTTTACCATCACAAAAAAAACCTCACCGTTGCCGAGTAAAATTATGTGTTAAATAAAAGAAATAAAGTTTACCAGAATGATGTCCTTTTTGATGACGAATCAGTACTTGCGGAAGATTTAGTTGATTTTTTGACTGTATACGTAGGTAGAAAATAATATTTGCAGTAGATAATAAAATTGTTTTACATTTCCAATTATATTACAATTGACTTCAAAGTAGGAATATTGGCGGAAGTTAAACTTATATATTATAATGTCAATGGCGGTATATAAATTTCATAACGATATCTCGATGACGTCAGATTAAAGTTAAATATGATGTAGGTATAATAGAGCTCTTACTATTCCGGTTGCCTACGTGAGCTTAGTAATTTAACTTTTCAACGAAATAAAATGTTCAGTAAGCGATGCCCGGTGTGTTTTATCGCCGTGGGCCACCGTCCGTCCGGACACTCGGACAAGTGGCTGCTTCCCGCAGATAAAATGTTAAAACCACATACTCGGTTTTCTGTCACAACAAACAACAAATCTTCGGTACCTACTTTGTACATGTAATCATGAAAAGAATTCATAAAAAAATTACGAGGTATAAATAATGTGACTTGTTTAATTATGAAATGTATCTATACATATAAAATGTGACGTGTCTGTTCATTTCATTTGTCCTGTATATAGAATATACAAGTTTTTTTTTTTTTTCTCTAGCCGTTACTGTCCCACTGCTGGGCAAAGGCCTCCCCCAATTCCTTCCAGATGCTCTTTTCTTGCGCCACCTCGAACCAGCCCAAAGTTACTGGTCCATGAAGACGCTAATGAAGGGTGATCTACCAATCTCCCTGAAGCGAAAACTCATCGACATGTGTATTCTGCCTGTCCTAACCTACGGTGCTCAAACCTGGTCACTCACCGAATACAAGTTTAGAGAAAAAAAATGCAACATACAAACGTAGTTTAATCCCTCGTCTTGCTAATTTCTTGGATAGCCACAACATTCATAACCGATGGAGCTGAAGGTCGGCCTGCCCCGTCCCGTCCCCGCGGACGGCGTGAATATCATATGAGAGGTGGTGCCCTAATGTGTCCTCGATAAACCTAGTTAAACATTTACATACAAAAGAGGCGGGCTAATAGCTCCTAGTACAGGGCTGCCACACATTCATCAATTGTATGGAATTACTATTTTTAGTCAACAAGACGCTACATATTACCCAAAATTCATAAGACCAGGGTTCGGAGGTTTGTTCAAGCTAATTTTAAATAGGGCTTTGATACTCTTGTTTATGAGGTGATTGAAGAAAGTATACTAAGTACTAGCGAAATTCCTTTAAAAACCTCTCAACCACCTTCAACGGTACTTACGACAAAAAAAATGCTGATTTAGCCAGATCCTTCAGAACATTTACTGTGTATGATCACAAAAAATAAGACCTTTTTTACCCAATGTTAAGAAATATCTCAGTCGACTATCAAAATATTGATTTTCAAACTGGAAACGTAACAAGATAAGCTTTTACTGTCAGCCCTGCTTCTCCCATGGGCACAGAAGAAGCGAACATAATATATTCGCGGCTTGCAAGACACACGTAGCTGCGTAGGTAATGTACGAAGGATAATAAAATATGTACGACGAATTATTTAACTTACTGGCTCCACGCCGGAGGAATTTGATGAAATCTACCTACGTCTGCAAAATGTAAGGGCAAAATGTTTCGACATGAAAATTGTAGGAAATCATGTTTGAGCTTTTCTTAACACGGATATTTATATTAGTTTTTGTACTAAATGAACTAACAAATTACTTGATTAATCAAACTATTATTACAACAGAAATACCTCGTAGACAGCATACTTAAGTTGTTTACTGATAACTAAAAAGACTTGTGTTATTTAATTAGCAGTAATACCCTTATAACGAAAAAAGTCACATCTTGGCCGCAGTAACAAAAAAAATTATACAAAGACGAAAGTTGCACGAAAGCACTCCTCCGCAAAGACTAAAATAGTAAGAAGTCCGTCAATATTGTAGTACTGATAGAGTTTTAAACTACTAGAGCAACCTACAAAATCAGGCAGAAGGAAGCCTAAGCTTCATATTTTTTAACATCCAGATTCCATAAATTTTCCTTTTATATATACATTTAGTGGAGCAGTAAATATTACTCCTACATCAAATCAAGGAATAGATTCTCCGAATAAATACAATCAAATACCTCATTGAGTCCGTCACCCGCCTCCCTCAGCCGCTGTCCCGCACAGGAATCAGCCTCTAGCAGTGTTTATAAACCCACCTACTAATATTAATTAATTTTCCCTTAACGGTATTATAGCGGGTATTATAATAGCAATTTAATTATTTTAAAAATAACATTAAAATCGATGGGGATATATTTCATTAGAATATTTTTTGAGGCAGTCACACCAAGTGAGCGTGTGCCTTTATGCATCTATACTGAACATTATTAGTAGCTGTTGTGTGTCATATTCCTCCCATACCCAGGGCGAGAATATCGACAAGATTCCATCAAACTGTAAAGACTCATAAAATAATTATTCCAAGTACAAAATTACTCAGAGCCATGATTGCGTCATTTTAGGATCTTAAAAATGACACTTCTACGAGCTAATATTTTACATTTTTAATAATATTAGTTTTTCCTTACCTTTCTTTTTATAATCTATATCCATATGTCGATCATGTATGCAATCAACAGTGCGTTAGTAAATAATTACAGCGAGTGGATTGCAGTGAGCAGGACAGGTGCGGGGCGCGGGCGGGGCGAGCGCGTCCGCAAATACGGGCGCGCAAACACACTGATTGATGGCGCGATCACACGGCGCGATCAGTTTGTACGGCGGCGGCCGCTCTCTACTGTTGATTAAATGATTACATCCTCCACTTTGTGAACCACTTTGTGTTATTTTTCTGCCTTTAAACAATTTTTATACCATAAATTGATATCAACATTAAAGACTCATTGACAGTGGCTGGCAGTGGCAGTTTTACTCATCGCACCTCCGATCAAATACATTAATAACTTACAAAACTTTAATTACACACCTACGTGTATACTTTATGAAAAATATCGCCATTTCTCAGTTTTCACTCAAAATTTAATAATTATATAAAATTAAACTTTTAAAAACATTTTGATTTCTCCTGAACATTTTATCTTTTTGATTTGTTACATTATTTTATCGGAGGCGCGATATAATAATCAAAAGATATATTTACAGTAAGGCGCGTACATTTGAATATTTTAACCTTTAAATAAAACGGGCTCGCATTAGTTTAACTTACTTAAGATCATCCTCAAGGTCAGCCAACTTCTTCGCAATTTATTTATACAAAGTATAAAACCTACATACACCATAAAGAAACAATTGAAAAAAAAAACAATATCAGTTTCCTCTCTTCAATAAAAATTATTCGCGGGGAGGAAGTACGGCAAGCGATTAATTAGTGGAATTTATTGGCGACTCCTCTCCGGCTATTTCTTTTATTTAGCTTTCGTTTATCACTGTCCGAAGAGGCGGGTCGTAATTGCCAATGCTCCTACATTTGTTCCGCAATAAAAAGCGATTGTATGTTGTACATATATAGTGAAGTGTATTCTGTGATATGATTGGTTGAATAAATAAAAAATCCGTGGTTTCTTTTTGTGTGCTACGCGATTGATATCATCTAAGACCGATCAATGTTTAACTGTATCGTATATCTTGAAATAATTTGCAAGAAAACTTTATAGGACGCAAGCTTTATAATTATTTGTACCCTATAATTCTTTTCCATTTGCATTAGGCTAGAAAATAATATAGTACCAATAGGCTAGAAGATATTCTGTGAGTTAACCAAACATAAAGGCCTTATATTTTATCAATAAATTCTATGATCCGATATTTTTTATCAATATTTTTCTTGGAACTCAGCTCAGACTGTATGCCTAGAATGTTTTCTCGAATAGTCTATCGACGTTAGAAGATCTGTTGATGTTTGAGTAGACCGTTGTGGTATCTATATTGCGTTCGCAAGATCATCGTATTTATTTGTAAAATATAACGGTTTATGTATCGAGTATCGACGGGAATTGGTCGTAGAGAAGAAACGTTGTTATAGCTGTGTCAAGCCGAATGTTTTTAACGTATAAAATGTTCTAACTTACCGGCATTAGTAGAAGTAGTGGTGAGACATCAGTTGTATCCAGTCACAGCACTTACCTGAAAAAAATAAATATAATTATAATTGCTTCATTTTTTTTTTTGATAAATTAATAAGTGGTTCTGTCCAGAAACAAAAACGATTCAGTTGAACAAGGAAGCAGTAATGGGGGTTTCTGAGGCTTGTCTGTTGACATACAACCACGCTTGGAATTCTCCAAAAGGTTAGAATCCATATAGTCAAGTATTAAGATCAATGTAGGTAATGTGGCGCCAACCTTTTAACTTTATCCGGCCGAATATTCAAACTACAAGCTAGTACTGCGAATTTTATTGAAAACGTCATTATCATTTTGTTCGGCCTGAGAATTTAACTCAGGACCTCATACTCAGCATCAGTGCTAGCGACCACTAAGCCAATTAGTCAGTCGTAGTCGAATTCTGACTTCGAATATTGACCTTCAACCAATAATCTCCAGTAGTGACAAGCCGAGCATTTTGAAATCACAGTGAAATAAAACATGGATTTGAAAATTCTGTGATAACCTTATGGTTGTTAATTGTTGCAGAAAACTTAACATGTTCATAAATAGCGGTAATAAAATATATTCCGCTTATAAACATGAATCAACTTATCCGTTTTGATGTTCATATTAAATGGATCGTGAATTTTGTTTGTGTAGGCATCTACCTAATTATTGTTTTTCATAATGATTCATACCTAATATGAATAAACTGTGAAATGAGTTTGTTCCATACAAAGAAATTTAAATAATACTTTAATTGTGAAGAAAGTTGCAGTGCAAGTTGCATTTTGACGAAAGAAACGTTTATGATGCATCATGAAACCTGAGTGACTAAAGGTGGGAATAGACTAGAACATATTTTCTCCAGCATTTCCATGTAACGTAAAGTTCTCGAACGGTAAAATAAAAGCAAAAATTGAAATTAAAAAATCATTTACAAGTAATGTAACGTTCCCCGGACAGAGAGCAATAACCTGTAACATTGATTTTTATAAAATGCTCGATAGAATATAACCTGAGTTTGTTCCATACAAAGAAATTTAAATAATACTTTGCATTTGAAATCTCTTTGGTTTTTTAAATATGAACCGTAAGCAGTTTCTCTCGCAGACGAATGTAACATTATTTACCATCGAGAAAAGCTTACAAAATATTTTATTTTATTTATCATTATTAAATATTCCATACATCTCAAGTTGTATAAATTGCTAGCTTCACGTTTTCTTCCTCAATTTATCCTCGATACGACGTAAATAAAACACAAGACCTCAAAAATATGGCTTTATTACTGATGTATTGACCACAAAAACGTACGCTCAAGCCCGATAGCCCGCCATGATGCATCGCCGCGGTGACAGTTATTGCTGCCACAGATTATATTTCAAGATGGCCGCGATATTTTACTGCGACACTACTGCCGTTTCCCGAGGTCGATATAAAGATATACCTAATGAGGTTATAAAAATAAATATTTTTTGGGATAACACTTTTTTCTATAAAAAGACAAGCCCTGT
Source organism: Subacronicta megacephala (assembly GCA_958496365.1). Taxonomy (NCBI): domain Eukaryota; kingdom Metazoa; phylum Arthropoda; class Insecta; order Lepidoptera; family Noctuidae; genus Subacronicta; species Subacronicta megacephala. The sequence goes on from OY292519.1 coordinate 158,078, forward strand.
GTCGCGAGGGACTTACACAAAGTTCACCAGACTTGATCGATATATATTTTTTGAAAATGCACTGATGTACTGTAGCATCTTCGTTTAAAATAAACAAACTATGATTTACCATCCTACCACTGAGATTTTTATACATGCCTCTAGCAATTATCACCTTAATACACCTACAAAACAACTACTATAAAATGATTTAATTTTATAGTAGTTGTTTTGTAGGTAATATAATTAAGATGTATGTAATTCTATTAAGCGGCGGTAGCCTAATGGCTAGGGCGTCGGACTTGCGATCATGTGGTTGCCGGTTCGAACCCCACCCATTGCACTACCGACGTGAACCCACTCCTAACACAAGCATTTAGCTTAGCACGAGGGGTTAACAAGAATACTAGTAATGTGTGTCCCACATTGCTAGTAAGCATTTTATAAAAAAATATATATATATATATGCAGAGGCCGATTTTATAAATTGAAAGACAAACATTTAATTAGTCTCGAGATTTCTATAGAGAGATAGCTTTATCATATCTTTCTATAGTCCAACAGCCAATTACCAAAAATTCGAAGTTCAATAAAATTATTGTCCATTAAAAACTAACTTAATATTATTATGTTCGAGAATAATAATATTTTGCCTTAAAAAAAGGAAGAGTTAAAGTTGTCTAGTCACAGACTAAAGATTAAATATTGATTGTTTGAAATATTTATCTCAAAAGTAAATTATATAAATCCCTTTAGTGTTGGGGTATCCCGAAACTACCTATTTAGCCACCTTAATATTTATATATTTTTATTTATTTATTATTTATTTATTTATAGGTACTCCAACGACTTATCCACTATTACAACTTAAAGAAAAAAAAAACATTAATATAAATAACAAGATTGTGGTGAATTCGTCACTTATAGAAGTACACAGCGTTGGCACAAAACATTAGATTGTATTGAAAAATTAATTTAAATTATTTTATAACAATTATAATTGAAATTAATATTAAAATCAAAATAAATAACATACACATTAGATTAAATTAAAATAGATAACAAAATAAAAATAAAAATAATTGATAGATGGGTGAAAAAGCGAGTGCAATAACTACTTATTAAGTTATAGAAAGGCATGATATAAAATCAGGTTAGTTACGTAGGTTATTCGTCGATAGCGAGAGATAAAATCTTTTTGCGAAATAGGGGAAATGAGTCTGAATAGATATCGATATTCTTGATGTTTATTTTATTGTAGTTAGCCAATAATCGATTCATGGGGGCAGTCTGGCTAAGGTTGGTTCTAAATGAGGATATGGCAAAGGTTTTTGTTTTACGTTTAGATCTAGTTGTGGTGCATCTTGGTACAATTATATTGATTTCGGATAATAGCTCAGGTACAGTAACCAAATTATGTATGAGTTTATATAACAAGAACTGATCAAACGAGCTTCTACGTTGTTCCAATGAAGTCATATTGAAATGGCTAAGTCTATGGGAATAATCAGCATCTCGAGGGCAACCCGAGCATCTAAACCGCATATATCTAGTAAAGCTCTTCTGTATACGTTCAATCCTATTAATATGGACACGATAAATGGGGTTCCAAACTGGAGATGCGTAATCTAGAATGCTTCTGACAAGAGTATTGTACAGAACTTTAAAAGTTGATATGGACCGAAATTCTGAGCAAGTTCTCTTCACGAAACCCAACATTCTTGATGCTTTGGCGACAATTGCATCAATATGGCTGACAAATGTAATTTTTTTGTCGAGTTGAACGCCTAAGTCACGAATGCTGTCAACCTTTTGTAGGGAAACTCCATTTATTGTATAGGATGATGGCCGTGTGTTCTTGTTCCGCGTAAAAGTCATGTGATAGCACTTGCTCGCATTGAGTGTCATCATATTTTGTTGACACCATTCAAATATCGCATCCAAGTCCTCCTGAAGAAGCATAATGTCCGAATCCGTCTTGATCTCTTTGTACATTTTCAAATCGTCTGCAAACAATGAACATTTGCAGTGTCTCACTGAATGAACGATGTCATTGACGAAAATAAGAAAGAGAATCGGGCCCAGGTGGGATCCCTGGGGCACCCCTGAAGTGGAAGGATAAAGTGGTGATTCGTAACCCCTTACAACCACTCTTTGTCTCCGTTCAGACAGATATGACTCAAACCACATCAGTAGTTCACCGAATATGCCAAACTTTTCGAGCTTCATAATTAATAATTTATGGTTGACCTTGTCAAAGGCACTACTGAAGTCAGTATAGATTGAGTCGACCTGTATGCGGGAATCTAAAGATTTACAAATGTCATTAATATAAGGTACCAAGTTGGTTGTAGTGGATTTGCGAGTACAGAATCCGTGCTGTTGTGGTGCTATCTGTGATTTAATGTGGGAAGCTAAAACAGGACACACAAGCGACTCGAAAAGTTTTGCGAACACGGAAAGAAGTGATATGGGACGATAGTTTGTTATATTATTTGGTTCTTATTCTAATGTATAATAACACTGAGGGTCTTAACATGGCTTATTTTAAGAACGTTTGGTTATTGCGGAATTTTCATGTTGTTCACGTGTTCACTTGGCATACTTTGTTACTTCAATCACGAGTTTATTCATAAAATACATTGAACTATTTTAAATTTTCAAATCCTTGTAACCGCTCTGTAATCTCAAAGTCGCGCCACACATGCTTTAGTTAATTATCGTGTAGGAATCCTCATTCGTACTAGAGGAAGGCGAAAGGTATGTCGGGCTATTACTTATGGTCGGGAAGCGCTGAGATTTGGAAGCGCATTCCACAACCCTGATAGCCTAACGGTACGAGATTTTTCATTCCATCTCGCTTTAATTGTGAAGTATTGCATTTTGATGAAAGAAACGTTTATGATGCATCATGAAACCTGAGTGACTAAAGGTGGGAATAGACTAGAACATATTTTCTCCAGCATTTCCATGTAATGTAAAGTTCTTACGAACGGTACAATAAAAGCAAAAATTGAAATTAAAAAAGCATTTTCAAGTAATGTAACGTTCCCCGGACAGAGAGCATTAACCTGTAACATTCATTTTTATAAAATGTTCGATGAAATGTTACATAAATTTACTCGTTTGTTTGTAAAATCTAACTTGTAACAAAGCGTCGAGCGTCACGCGTGCTCATTGGTTCGTGAGCACTTGTCGTGCTCATTGTTGGGTGACATTAATTGGATAGGCTTAATTTTTGTAACAAATAAATGCTCTTATCTATACTCACCTTAAGGGGACGTCGTACAGACTGTATAATACTCTTATGTAGTTTATCCCGCCCTCGACCCTGTTTTTGGATCCCTTACCTAATTGTAGCACATAAAATTTATATGTATTTTTTTTCCTTACACCGTTTAAATGTACCTACTCGTCTAATAAACTAGTGGAACAGATGAATGTTGTCTTGCCCGAATTCAATTGCATCGCTACCTACTGAGCCCAATTGTGAATTTAATTTAAACTATCCTGGGATCTTTTCAAACAAACCTACGGGGAGAATGTCATCAAAATCATCGAGAAATTAACAAACAGACAAAGTCATAGGCTAGTTCATTATTTAATCATAGTATCATAATGCCGTGACATAATTTTGGCATATATTTTAATGCTTATTTAAATACCTGAAGTTGTACAAACAATTATTTTAATTATCCTTCACATTTATAAATGGAGGCTTATATATTTTAGACAGTTATAAACCCAATAACAAAAGGGTCGGTGTTGGTTATTGTCCGCATCAACCGTTGTTAGTCAAAAGCCACGCTCATTAAAGTTATTTCGCGTAATGACCAACGATTGTGAGTTGATCACTACACCACTCCACAACATTTGTTTTAAAAGCAAGATTAATGTACATCGTAACACTGCTTTTAGGACGAGGGAAAGAGACAGAAAAAATGCAATGTGAATAGAAAGGGATGAAGTTATTTAAAGGAGTTGTTTGGCATTTAATGGACAGCAAAATATATTCTTATAGGCGCTGTCTCCGCTGTTTTAATTTACACAGGGTGTAACGATGAAGTGAAAGTTTGAGTCTGGAAATAACTTGATTCATGTATGTAGAGCTTATAAAAAATATTTATTATTTGCTTAGTGTAAATAAATACAAATGAATTTAAGATTCTTTTTAATTTTTTTTGCCTTGTTTTACGCAAAAGAATTCGAGAGAAATATTTGACTGCTTTGGCCATAGTAGGATTGATGCCACCACTTAACCTAACATAAGTCATCATAGCTGCATTTCTTGAAGGGTAAGACAGAGTGAGATTTCTCTATAGCTAAGACTTGCCTCAAGAAAAATCCGATTATGAGTTGCGTCGCCAGAGAATCGCACCCAGGATCTCCCACTAAACAGCCGTTTTCGACCACTATAACAATGGAACAGTTTCGAAATACCTCTTTTAAACACTACATGATTATTGTTAAATGATACTTTACAAAAACTCGTAATATTGTCCAAATCTGATCAGTCCTTTAATATGGGGTTGAGGTATGAAACCTTATAAAAGAAATGAAACCAAACTGAGCAGGAACACTGTACGTAGGTACCAAAAGGTTACGTCATTAGGGTAGGGGATTGCATCTACTTATTTTTTTGTTATATTTTATGGGTCGGCTTCCCCCTAAGCAGTGGGGTTTCATACAGTGATTACTGCACGCGGCAGGGGGTCACTGATCGAAATGTTATTACAAGCTGTTATTGAACTGGCTATGTGTATCGTATATTGGTTTATTCGCTTGTAGTACACCCATGGGAGCTGTGGGTGCGTGGCAATCTTACTATCTATCTAATGTATGTAATGTATGTTCCTCTATAACACATTCACACAACCAATGAAAATCTTTCATAAAAACTTGATGTCAATAGTGATTGCTTCCCTTGAACAAATAGTAATATTTAATCGTTCGGTCATAACGCTGAATACGTGTCGTTCTGTCTGTATGTTCTGTGGCTGTAAAAATAACAGCTTTCGCGAAAGTACACACCGTTTCATTTAAACGTGCGATTCGTATCACAGTTAAATTTAAAACGGCTCCCAGCTATCGTTGGATAGTGCTGATTTTAGTGCCTTTTTATTAAAATTCCTCTCAGCCTGATGCTGCAGAATCAGTGATTTTGTCCATAACAAAAAAATTGCCTCATGTTTGAACTTATCCGCTGAATCACGCCCAATTTAATTTTAACTTTCGGATTATCGTAAAGTCATTTTGGATTAAATATAACAATTGGACGTGTCATAATGGCTTGGTGTACTAGCTATAGCCCGACTGTTAACTTTATGTAACGAACAATGTTCGGGACTTGGCTGTAAGCAGTGAAATAAAATAAAAATTAGGCCCGAAAGATTAGGCAGAGGTATAATATATACTTACTTGTACACCCACTTTTCACTAGTGTGTTAAGGTCCCATATATTAGAGGTGAGTCTATTGCCATTAAGAGGGCATAAATCCAAACAGAACTTCACAGAAAAATCCAATAACATCGAAACCACGACCTCTAGCAGTAGCAGTCCCGCTTGAGACAACTAGACCAATGAGTTGGTTTCTAGAATATCTTTCAATTCCACGGCAATGTATTAGGTACCGGCCAAGACATTATTTTAAATTTTGCAAGCGATAGCATCAGGAACAAAATCGTGATCAATTACTTTTTGCCTCTTGGAAATGAATTGCTCAGTCTAAGTCGCTCTGTATCTGTCATATGTCTGCCTGATAAAGAGAGAAAAAAAATCAAATCACCATCAACATTTTGTTATCATTGTCCGCTCTGAAACCCTTTTGAATCTATTTGGGTATAGGCAAGTAGGTACCTACGCTAAGAAAATTGGTTACCATGTCTTAGTAATAATTGTACTGTTTGATACTAATAACAGTAATTTTTACTATTAAAATCGTTATGACGACAGGGGAAACTGTATCCGTCTAAATTCCAAATGATGTCAAACTTGTGTGACAGTAGTTTGCAGATATGTTCAAATCTGTGTTATTTGCTAAGTAAACTCCGCTCCACAGATATTCTCGGGCTGGCCTGATTTGCGTACCACATGTGGACTTGGAGAACTAACTTACTATCGGCGAGTGGACGGCCGAAGAATACTTATTCGTTCCACTGGTGAAGACAGTTCGTTAGGCGAGTAACTCTGAAGGCTATAGTTGGACCACGGCAGTGCTCGCGCTAGGGTTGGTACCCAATTTAAGTTGGATTTTTTGTTATAAACTTTAATTTTAATTGTAATAAGACCATTTTTTACGGATTTTATCGCGTTACACTGATATTATGTAATTCCCGATGTATCGGATCCTTTATAGAATCCATGGTTAATATCTAATATTCGCGTAAGTGTTAGTAAACACTATTAAATTTACAATTCAATTGGGCACTTCAATTTACGAATACTATTAAAAGAAGAGAGAAATTAAAATAAGACACTGCATTAATTAATTCAATGCAAGACATGCAAGAATCATACATATATAAACTATGTTAGAAAAATAATACATGATGTAATAGATTTGAAGGAAAAACTCTTAGGAGTATTGATTGACAGACTGTTAAAAAGTAGAAAATAAAGTAGAACAGAAATTGTACAGTTAAAGAGAACTCAAAATTAAATCATACAGGAGCAACAGCGCCTAAAAATTAATTCAGTATCTATATGCGCTTATTGGCTTGCAAAGTGACATTTTAATTTGTGTAATTTTCCGTCCTGGGTGCACAGTAAACGAAGCCAAGTTGTGCGCCGTCAGTTTTTGTTAGGCGCCTGTTTTGCGCGCAAGATAAACACTCCAAGTTTGGTGAATGGTGGCGCGAGTTACCGTCGTTTGCTTCTCCGTCGTCATAAACATTTTATTACTTTTTATCCTAATTGCTTATTAATTCGTTTCTTTTAGTCTTTTTCTTATCTTTTCTATAAAAACTTCCACAAAGATGGAAGCCGGGAAAATTAGTGTAGTGACATAAAGTGATAAATTAAGGAATAATATTAAATGCACTCGTATTTAATCTCTTGAAGGTTTATGCACTAAGGAGTTTATTAAACCAAAACCTAATGGTCTTAAAAATATAATGTTGTTACTGTATAATTAAGTATACTTTCCATTTACTTCATAATTTGAGTAGGTAAAGCTATTACACATATAAACTTAGAACAAAAATGAAAATAATAGAAAATAAGTTTAAAGACGATGAACCTTTATTTTCCATTGCCACTAAAGGTGATATCACCCATATATAACGTACCTCCGCTCAAGATAAACCTCTTAAGTTGCCAAGTTTGCAACTTGTGTCCTGCCTGGACACGGTAAGTAAGTACCTACCTTCAGCAAGTTTTACTTTATGTGTGGCTCGACGAGCCGTGATATTTATTTGCCGCTGACTAGTTAAAATGTGAGGGTAGTTCTGAAGTGCGGAACCTAATGTCGCCATAATAAACAACAGACTTGGCCGTAGCGTTTTGTTTTCGAATTTCTCCAAAACTTTCTGTCCACAAAAGCGTTATTCTTATTCTCGTGAAAATGTTTCTTTTCTTACTAACGAAGAAATGGACAAAACAGAAGCGCATCATAATAATTGAGTGAATGAATATGCTTTGTTTAGAAAAAATAACAGAATAAGATTTTATTATTGCACTCTAAATGTTTCAATATTGTACAATAGTTTCTGTAATTAAATACATCGCTTCGAAAGTTGAGGTGTGGCAATAATATAACTCGCCAATCCGATAGGGCAGGCAAGAAGCCGCGTCCCACATACTTGAGCTGTCTTATTTCCCATTCACTAAGGAATATAAGCTGTAGACACACTTCATAAATCAATGTCACGTAATAAACGTCACGATAAATGTATATTTGTCGCCCGTCAAACGGTGGAAATCAAGAGGAAATGCGCGAAAACCCACAGTGTGGTATAAACTTGGCCAAACGATATTAAACTTTGTCTTAACAGTATAGAGTTCAAAGAAGAATGAAGTTGATAAAAGAAATACTTTAGTGAATATCGAATAAGGTCGTATTAGTGATTGATATCACTTTCATGCCAAATATATAGTAATATTGGGGATTAACCTATATAATATACGGTCTAGTAAACATAAATATAAAGGGCATCGAGATGTTAAGCCAGCCGCGAACGTTGAGTGGATAAATGGTAAAATATGTTAGAGACACATTTATATACGACTATTTCAGTAAAAGTGAACATACAGAAATAAGAGCCAACATTGCACATTAAAAGATTTTGATTGGCTATAAATTGGCGCACAAAAGTTCAAGCCAATTTGCCCCTGCCTAACATTTGAAAGTATTTTTGGCGTCCAACAAATATTTTTAATATAAACTTTAGCCATAACTGTCTGTAACTTTAGTTATACAGATGAGGTATATTCACATTTATTTAAAGATCAATGCAATAATTTGTGACAAGTAAACCTTAAAGGGAAGTTGTATACAGTTAATAAATTGATGGTGATCAGCAACTATGTCCCAGAGGAACTATGTCGGTTGCACAATCACTGATCAATCCAAAATTGCATCATCCCGCTACCACAACCGCTACGACTAACGCGACGTCTTGGCGGTACAACTACCGTGCATCCAAACAAATAGAAAACTAGCCTTACGTTCTACAACATAGAGCCTAGCAAACAGCAAATATAGTTTGTATCGTGTAATGTGGTCGTAATTGCTTGTCAGAGGCACACATATCCATTACTGATCCAAGTAAACTCCGGGGACTAGTTTTTTTGATATGGACACAATAGTAAATTGAGGTCAGTATCGTTGGATGAAACTTGTTCAAATGTTAGTGAAGGTTTATAAGACATTAAAATCTTTATTAGAAATGAGATCTGGTTCTTGACAGATTTTGCTAGGGTAATTTTTTGGGGATGATTTGGCTGATGTTTTTAATATAAATAATATATTTCTTATAATAAGTACCGTTGGAGCCAAGCCATATGGCATAAAGTCCGCCTTATACCATATTGTTTGTACATAAAAGTTTAAATAAATAAAAAAGCGACGGAGGATAGCTACAGTTAATTGTAAGCGGTAAAAGCAGCCCTTGGCAATCTCATATTATTTCATCACTACCTAAGTAAGACGGTATCTCAAAATGTCCTTAAATAAAAAAAGCTTTTTAAAATTCCCGTTGAAATACTGGTTTCTAACACTTACGCGAATATTAGACATTGAAATAAAACTACTTGTTACGGATTTTATCGCGTTATATTGATATTTTTAACGAAACGTCGGGAATTTAAAAATATCAATATAACGCGATAAAATCCGTAAAAAGTAGTTTTATTTCAATTCCCGTTGAAATTTTATACCGCGATAAACACTGACGTGTAATTTCATTTACGAGGCATTTCAATCACGTGTCACTCCCAACCCTTTGCTATCCGGAAACCTAATGATAAATTATTCAGGCCAAATACAGGACTCAGATCTAAGTAAGTACCTCTTTGACCTCACGCGGGCCGGTGCTGGCCGTAAATTAAACATGCGACGTCGTTACTCAATTTTGCCAGAAACTGGGACCTAGAGAGCCGAAGCAACCCTTATTAAACTTTTTACGATTTAACTTGGCTGGAACATTAAATATATTGGGTTCGCGTGGCCGGAACGACAGAGCCTCCTGTTATAAAACACTGTCTAGACCATAGTTAGATAGATAGTACAAAATGACCTCACATATTGAAAGGTTTTGGGACAAATATTGTATTAAATTAAATATTAGGGTTAATATTTATATCATAACATAACATAACATACCATCACGCCTGTATTCCCCGAAGGGTTAGGCAGAGGTGCACTTAATGTACACCCACAGTTCGCCGGTATGTTTGGGTCCCATGTAATAGGGGGCGAGCCTATTGCCATTCACCGGGCACAAATCCAGACTCCGAGCTGCTACTGAGAATTTCATAGAAAAACTCAATAACACTTTGCTCGACCTGGGGATCGAACCCAAGACCTCTAGCGTAGCAGTCGTGATTGGGACCACTAGACCAACGAGGCAGTATTTATATCAATAAAGAATAGTACTATTACTATTACTAATATTGAATGAAAAGTAGTGAAATATTTTTTTTGTATTTCTTTCCGTGTCAGCTATTTTAATTCAATTAGACTCATCAGTTTAAATTTTCTTGTATACGATTTTGACATTATTGTTTCAACGATGATAACCTTTAAAAACGTCCTCTCGTATTTAGTTTTTATAATAAAAGTAAATCCTTAAATTTAGTATGGTACTATATTTATTTTTATTACTAAATTGACATCAATTTGTTATGATGTTAAAATATCTTGGATCAATTAAGTATAAAGCGAATGAAATTATACGATTTTCATAATTAATTACGCTAAGGTCGAATGGTAGAAAATGCCTTAAAGCCTAAGTCATAAAGTATTAAATAAAACAATATATAATAGTATGGTCTTAAATAATAAAATGTATAAAATAAACTGGTAGTAGTAACAAAAGAGTGGCATCTATTGGTCTGTCACTAGCAGACAGGGAGGTAGTTACTGTCGTGCCAGGGATGCCAAACGACTTTGTTTTTCACAAACATTTTTTGTACAGCGGCTAGTTTTTTATTTCGTTTCGATTGACGTATTTTGTTACCTTGTATATTCACCCGAGGGATATCAGACGAATTGGGTGCGTTAGAGATTTAAATCACAAACATAGTATAAGTGAGTAAAATATTTTTTAAATACCTGGTAAGGAGCATATTCTGCGTATCATTTAGATTTACTTTAATACTATTTGTATAGAGAACAACTTTAAATGAAAATCTCATTTAATTTTATAATAATTTGATTTAAAGACTGCCTCATTAGTCTTGTGGTCGTAAGCACGACTGCTACGCTAGAGGTCCTATTCCCAGGTCGAGCAGTCTTATTGAGTTTTTCTATGAAATTCTTATTAGCAGCTCGAAGTCTTGATTTGTCACCGGTTAATGGCAATAGGCTCGCACCCTATTACATGGGACCCAAATATACCAGCGATGTGGGTATACATTAATACACCTCTGCCTAACTCTTCGGGGAATACAGGCGTGATGGTATGTTATGTTATGATTGTCCTATAATATACGTTGACTGCCTCATTAGTCTAGTGGTCCTAAGCGCGACTGCTACGCTAGAGGTCCTGGGTTCGATCCCCAGGTCGAGCAAAGTGTTATTGCGTTTTTCTATGAAATTCCCAGTAGCAGCTCGGAGTCTGGATTTGTGCCCGGTTAATGGCAATAGGCTCGCCCCCTATTACATGGGACCTAAACATACCGGCGAAATGTGGGTGTATATTAGTACACCTCTGCCTAACCCTTCGGGGAATACAGGCGTGATGGTATGTTATGTTATGATTGTCCTATAATATACGTAATTAAAGTTTTGATGAGTTACGTAAATGATAGCAAAGTTACCTATAATAAATAGTAAAATCTAAACTGGAACTGTGGCGACGTTAAGAGGTTTAATTGCCAGGTTGTGTTATTAGGGAAAACCACAAGTTATATAAACCATTTCGTAAGCATCACAAACGTTTACAGACGATAATATAATTAAATTGTTGATATAATAATTCTTTTGCGCCTGTTTCATGTTGTGATGGAAATGTATTGTCCAGGGCTCATTCTATAAACTTCTGGGTGCTGGCAGCCCTACAGTCACAGCGGGGGAGGTTATTATTATTTCCTTCAAAGATATTCATCTGTGAGTGACGTCTTCATTGGCCACTGCTTTTGTCAGATACATGCTACCACCGACGTCAGCAAACTGTAGTTTTAAATTATGAGGGTTGTTACATTTCATATATATTTCTACGCCTCTTCAGATACAAAATTTTTATTGCATTCTACAATAAAGTTTATCATAATCGGCCTTTCATGTTACCACTGCTGGAATACAGGTGCATGGTTTCCTCTTGGTGAGAAGAAGAGGACTGTAATCCACCCCGCGGGCCTAGTGCGAGTTGGTAGTCACAAAGTCTTGGAATTGCTGGTTCTAGGACATGCCGGTTTCCTCACGATGTTTAATCACGATATTCTTATTCATTTCACCTCGCACCGAAATAATATTCAAATGAAATATTCATTTCAAAGATTCTCTCAAACTAAATTCCCACATGAAATTCCATGAACGCGTTCCTTAAAAATAACTTTGTAGGCACGTATGACAGTGAATGGCCAACAAGTTCATTCATCCTTCATACATTTTACATGAACAAACGGCTTAACTCGCATCTCAACCACTGCAACATACGCTCAACAATGAATATCACCAACACCGGTCTAACTTTGCAACGCCTCGGGCGAACTCCACAAAGGTGCAATACCTCCCCACAACTGTCAACTAAACATCTTAACTCTTCTTAAGTCACCATCGAAAAATCTACCCTATCTACCTAGATACATAGTTGAGAGTTATTTACTTTTTTGTTGGAAAAGGAATGTTCTGGAATGTTTTGGAGTCGTTTTGTAAGCGCAGTCTCCTGGCAGGCATGTTTGCGCTGGCTCTCTGCGGCTGATGTAAGAATGACCTCAATAACCGACGGATTTTCGTCTCGTGATGCACTTAGAATTAAAGTGTATTAACTTGACTACTGACGTCACAGTAATTTGTTACGCTATATTTCTGCGGTGACGTTAAACAGTCATAATATTTGGTTGCATAATGGCGGGTTACGCCAACGTTTGGTTAGCTGCTTCGCCTCGATAAGTTTTATTTATCCAGGCAACGTGTTTAAATTTAAACGAGTATAGAAGTGCAGACTGAAAAATATTAATTTACGATTATTATTATACTGTACTGTTAAAATATAACTATGGGTGCAGCAGGCCGGATTATCCTCTAGGAAACTGCCTCGGGGGCCCCGTATTTTTATGAGTTGGTTGTTTACTTTTTCCTTATTGTCTGCCTCAGGTGCCTGAATTATATTAGATTAATTTACTATATAATATTTTTCCAACTATCTTGATCTATAATATAGTACATCGTATAGTGTATGCTGTAACCTGACTTGTATTGCAGGTCTAAGTTAAAATCTGTACTTACATGTTTTATATCGGTACGTAATCATAAATAATACATAATTTTATTGATCCTTTGTTGAACTGTATAAAAGTTAGTCTGCATTAAATTTCTAAAATATTTGTGAACGATACATCTCACGGAGTCAACAACCGGACATCATACATCCGAGAGTTACGCCCACAATTGATTTATCCGCTCATCCTGTTTGATGGAACAAAACAAACTGATCCGCCGGATGATTGATCAGTGAACAAATACAATGACAAATATATTCGGTGCTTCACGAGCGGGGACAGCGATATATTGAATATTAGAAAGGTCAATATACATATTATGAGATTTTTTGCATTTGTTTACTCTTATAGGTAATATTAAGTCGATTTTGATTGGATAGGAAACAAAAAAGCACCGTGTAAAATTATTATACTTTGTTTGATATTATGTTCTTAATTTTTTGTAAAATACTTATGTGTACCGATGAAAAATATAATGTTTCTTATATTACTTTCTTAATGTGAACTAATTTATCGTGTTTAAAGTCTTTATAAATGTCGGACGCTAGTATGGTGTACAGTTTTAAAAAGATGCTAAGCTTTTCTGTCTTGCGTTTGTGGTTTGGGTAAGTAGGTAAGTACTTATTGTGGTAATTAACATGTTAAAAGTTTCAAAAACCTCCTGAGGGTTAAACATAGTAATTTATGAATACAGAGAAAAATCTTTTTAACCTTACTTTGAATAATACTGACGTTAACAATAAAAAGAAAAATAAAATAGGAATAAGAAAAAAGATTTCTTTCCGTATAGAAACACAACATTCATATTATTTCGCGAGCAAGTAGAGGCGTAGTATATAAGCATAGTAGTGTTGTATCAAGTACGTACACAAGATCACTAACTCATTTCCCCAGGCGGCGGCGCTTTATGACTCCCGGCAGCTCAACTACATGATAAACTGAGATTAGTATGCGAATAACAAATTTATATTCATAGATTAAACTAATCAGGACTTGAATCACTCAGAATAGTTATTCAGAGTGATTCAAGAATAAAGAGAAACAACAACTTTTCATCTTGATCAAGATGTAAGGGTTAGAACCTTCATTTAGTTCTGGAACCAATTTTCTGAGAACTACTTACTTTCGAAGCAAAATAGTTTTAGCAATACATCTCTTTAAACTTAAGTTACAACCCATGTCTGGTAGATTGAGTACACTAAACTTGATTTAATAATAATAAAGCATATTATTTATTACATTTGTTGGGTCAATAAAACAAAAATGTACCTATTTACCAAAAAAATAAAACAAATATTAAACTGTATTAAATTACGGCTACAAGCAAATGTCTAAAAATATGTGTATAGAGTAAATTTTAAATTAATTTGTTGGTCTATATTATGCAATCCAAGCAAAAATAAAAAAAATAATTATTTCTCAATTGTGATTATTATTGAAATTGACTCGATGAAAATAGCTGTAACATAATAAATCTACTCTGATATCCGATATGAGACCGCCCACAATAGATTACAAAAGTGTCTCTACCTAAATGATATTCTTTCCACAAACAGGCATCGGTACACGGAGTAAATCTTTCATCAGTGACCCTCTTCAAGAGTGCTTAGCTGGAAAAGTCCGACGATCTCAATCCCACTCCACTTCATTGAAACTCAGCATTAAGTGTATAAGTCGACTCTTGTGTATTTTGATTACGTTACTAAGAACTCTAGTAATTAATTGAATTTCAAGTGGTAAATGGCTGTCTTTTGTCCAAAAAATGTTTAATTATACTTGACTCTAATGGAAAAGCGAGAAGTCCCGCTTTTATAGATAAACATCTGCGTAACAACAAACAAGTATTTTGCTCAAATTTAATTAGAACTAAACTAATAGGTAAGTTGGCTGTACATTTTTTAAGGCCTCATAAAATGTTTTATTTTTTATTGCTATTCCGAAAGACATACATATTGAAATAATAGTCAAGTAAGATATCATATGTGTGCCCATATCGACATAAAATTTACTATCTTAAAACATATCTTATACATTCATAAGTATATAGAAAATAGAGGGAAAGAAAGATGTTAAAACAAAAAACACATTGACTAATTCCTAACTTTCTGTTAGGAATGAGTATTGAGTATGAGTAAACAAATGGATGCACTATCATTACGTCCGTGTACCTCTGTGATAGATTTCCTTAACCTGTTCAGGGCAAAACTATAGGTATAGGAACACATCAGTGTCGATCAATTTGGAGGGGCTCTTGATCTCCTTGCATGTTTTAAAATGTTTACTATAAATATAGCCCATCAACAAAATTTAATTAAA